>JARWLF010001499.1:0-11526 GCA_029853055.1 Scenedesmus sp. KT-U | reverse complement strand
ACAGAGGTACCGGTTGTGTGGTCTGCGTGATGAGAATCGCTGCAACTGTCCCTTCCTGCTGATAGCTACCAAAGTGCACTGCAGCTTTGGCTGTGCAGGGCAGCACTCACCCATGTCAGGGAACAGCAGTCACCTGCAACGTTGCGGCAGTACTGCAGGGTAAGCTAGACCGCTATGTCATGGAGTGTTGAGCAGGACATGCACTGCACTGGTAGTACCACAACTACCTACTAGCAGTAGTACTGCTTCACTGAAGCAGTAGTCCTTCTGAGCAAGACTGCTTATGGCAGCGCATCCACTCCCCACAGGGGAACTACTGTACTTAACTGACTGTACCTGTGATCATTGGATGCTGACAAGGACAATCAGACAGGGTTACTGCTGTTATAGCATTGCATGAAATGCAAATGCACTACATCTCGACTTTATAACCAGGTCAGCAAGGCACAAGCAGTGATGTGGTATATAGTTGAGAGGCAGTAGGATGCAACCCCTGAATCGGATTTCACTGCAGCAGCATGAAGGTCGTCCCTGCATGCCTGCAGAGCTCTTGGTGTCTTGTTACCTGCGCTCTCCGTGCTATAGCATCAAGTGAAAAGGACCCTTCCAGGTGCTTGATTGCATGGTAAACAGCGCAGAGCAGGAGCTGCCCAAGCCATTTGAGTTGTGACCGGAGAGCGGGCGGCACGGTCTGTAGCCGATGCAGTACGGCGAGTGCAGTTCATGGAACTGACCATAAGTATGTGGATCAGCTGCTGACAGTGTGTGTTACGGGACATACTTCGGGGCATCCGATGATGCTTGCTTGAACAGCTCAGCTTCGGAACACGAGCTCGAGCAGCAAAAAAACCATAGCCACAATATACAGTCACAAGTTGACGTTTGCTGGTGGAGAAGCCAGCACATTGCATCGGAACAGACACTGTAACACACGCTTGAGACAGTTGCATAGCAACGTATCTGGATGTCACTGCGTAGTACTTCCAAGTGATTGGTGGTGTTGAAAAACACCGATTCAGATGCACCGCAGCAGCCTTGTCGGCGCCGCAGGGAGCTCGCACCGCCCATAGGAGCGGGCTACGAACTGCTGAAAGAACTGGTACTTCGACCTGACCGTCGGGCCATCTGTCGGGTACCACGCAGGACTTGCTGAGCCGGTCGCGACTCCAACAAGCCTCTTGCACTGGCTCAGGAGTTATAGGTAGTGAATGCCAGTCTCTCGGGGGTGTTTTTGTTTTGGTGTCAGACTTCTGTAAAGCTCCGAAGCATGAATGCAACAGTGGGACATCTGTGCTTGCGAGTAGCCTAGGTGTAACTCTTCGCTAGTGACTGGAGGACTAAGGGGAAGGGTTGTCGCCAAATTGATGCTGGGAAGAATAGAAGATCGATTGAAACCTTTGTGATGTTGGTGTCGACAGCACCAGGAGCAAAATTGGGAGTGGTGCGAGGGGGTGCCTAAGTTTGAGTGAGAGAGAACGTCGGTCCTCTCTCGATGGTGAACACCATGAGTGCTTGATGGTGAAGACAAGTCAGCGAGCGACCTAAATAGGCAGGGCGGCACTGCACTCAGAGCTCATCGACTCAACAGAAACTGAGGGGACGGTCTGTGAGTGCTGAGTTACACCCGGCTGGACACGGTGAGGTACCCACAGCAAAAGCAACCGTAAACGTTGACAGGTTTCTATTGTTTTGCCAATGCAAAGTTGACCGCGGAACATGGTCTGATGACGGGCCCTGGATAGCGATTCCGGGAGCACCGGTGACGAAAAGCTGCGTGATAGAGAAACAGGACTCGACAACATATCAGCATGCGCATTACACCATGCAACCGATTAGGCCTGCATCTTGCACATGCCCGCGACCACCTTGCAAGGAATGCACTGCAGAGCACACCAGCAACACAGCAGGCGGAGACTCTGCTGCTCTGTGTTGACAACAGACTAGCTGTGACAAACACAATACACAGTTTGCAGGCTGCTAGTAACGGTGCCAACAGCAACAATGAATGACTGTAATCAGCAGCTCAGTATGCAGACCGAATCACACCAACCGCTGTCGAGTCGACAGAATGCACACTTGTATCATGGTCAGATGTTGAGCACTCCAATGCAATAGACACCAGACTGCAATACATCTGTGGCCCGGATGCAATGCCATCCAGCAACCAACACACATTCTTTCAAACCAAAACCACCAAAGTCTCTGAGAGGACCCTCTGCATGCACTCACATCTTCTAACACTGTAAGTCCATAAGCCCATGCGTCTTCTGTTGGCCGGATAGCCACTGGCTGCATGGCCAGATGACGCCAAAGCAAGCACACAGCTGACACAATGCAGAACCTGCAGTGCATCAGCAGCAGCTGCTTCTAAATGCGCATGTCACATCAGCCCCAACAAAAGCATCCCATGCAACTAGTATATGTTGATCATCCTTGAGTATGAGAAATGAAGCCCAGGCAAACCGTTTGGGAGTCCTATGGGAGTCCCATAGCTGCTGCTTGTGGACATAAGCAGAAATCCCCCATATCTGGCAACCAGCTTTCAGGACCCCGTCAGCAGCTCCCGCCGTTACTCCAATGTTGTGCTGCCTGACGATTTGTACCCTAGTACGACATCAACCCACAATGTGTGTGACCCTCACGCCTACCTTCCAGACCAGTCGACAGGTGGTCAGGCAAGCAGCTTGAACCCTGCTACCGCAACATCTTCATCACCAGCTCCCTACCAATCAGGCAACATCAGCAGTGCAATGGCCTTTGTCGGGTGCAAGAAGCTGGGCAAGGGCAGCAGTACCAGCGACACAATTGCCAGAAATGCAGCAACTGCATCAGGCAGTGTTGGTACCAAGGAGTTTGGTACTCCAGCAGTAGGTGGCCTCTCTGCAGCAACAGAAGCAGCAATGACTGGCAGGTGGCTTGGCTGTGAGCAGGCCCGTACAGCAGCAGCAGCAGCAGCAGCAGCAGCAGCCCTTGCACCACCACCCAACGTCATAAAGGTCAACCAGGCTGCTTGTACTGCTCCAACGATAGCTGAGGCTAGGGAGCTTGCCTCTCAGCACGTGTGTGCAGAGTTGGTACGAGAGTTGGCAGCAGTAGCACATATCAGTGTGCTCCCAGATAAGCTGGTTCATAAGGAGGAGCTGTTCAGTGGCTGTCAGCTTGGCCTCCGGGACCAATGCTCTCATCCAGTGATGCAGACTACACAGAGCAGCAACAAGTCCCTGTTTGTTGACAGCATGCTTGACAGTGGACGTTTTGGTAGGATCTGTGCGGTCAAGTCTAATGGCAAGGTTGATTCCCGTTATGTTGTGAAGATTTGCTGTGGCACAGATGGTTGCTTTGCAGATCATGAAGCCATAATTGAGCTCTATTATCTCATGCAGCATCGGGGCAACAAGGGCATTGTGCAGCTGATGGGGGCAGGCTTCCTGCTGCCAGGCAGCAACAGTGATTCTGCAGTACGGGATGCAGTCACTTTGAGACCGGTCCTGTTCATGCTACTTGAACGGATGGAAAAGAACCTGGCTCAACTGACCCAATCTATGAGCCCCCTTCCAGTGCAGGATGGTCTTCAAGCGCTGGACAGGTTACTGTACAGTATACGACAACTACACTCTCAACCAGTTTCTGTGCATGCACATCGGTAAGCTCCACGTTTGTATTCTGTGTTATACATGTCTCATCCTGTTTTCATACATAGTATTGCAGCATGACTCATGCAGTGACTGTGTTGATCTACTCAATGCAACCCCGATAAGCCTACCCGCAGAGTCTTTCAAGCAAGTTGCCGCAAGCCTTGCTGAGCATCCAGAAGTACCTGTAACTAACATGTTGACCTCAGGCCAAACGGTTGGCCTCAGGTCCGGGACCAACAATGTTGATCATAACCCTTGCAAGCATCACTGATGTCCACAGTCTGTTAGGATCCGTCAGTCACAATCATGCAATCTCTCTCTGCAGTGATATCAAGAATCACAACATATTGGTGAGTAGGTGTGCGGTCAGCAGCAACCCAACCATCAAGAGGTACAGGATCTGCATTGCGGACCTTGGCTCTATGTGCAGCTATATCAGAGGCAACACCCAGAAGCTCAGGGGTCTCTATGGCACCATGGAGTACATGGCACCGGAGCTTCTGCAGCAGGATGATCTGGAGAAGCTAGCAGAGAAAGTTGCCAAGTGGGGCCTGCCGGTGGGTAATCCTGGTCAACTTTATGCTGGATTCAGCTATGATGAAACAGTGGACATCTTTTCTGCCATGATGACATTTACCGACATGTTGTCTGGCTTAAGCTGTGCGGGCAAGCAGTTGTTCGCAAGGTCCATGCGTGAGGGAGCTGACAATAGAGATTATGTCCCATATCAGCTGCAAAGACTGATAGAGGGCAAGGTGGAACTCGGGTTCATAACACAGCAGACCTTCGAGTACTACCGTCCGGTGTTGGCAAAGTTGGTTCCCATGATGTCTGGCTGTAATGGTCAGCCTAGATGCTCAGCCAACATGTTGTCGACAACAGTGCGTGATCTTATTGCAGAGTATGACATCAAGTATCCAATGATTGCTCGCAAGTTGGAGTTCTGTATCTAACTGGTGGAGTCTGTGTCACATAGGCAGCCCTGTCATGCACCTGTCATGTTGCTTGTGGCAATATGCCTTACATGTTGTGGGGCTTCTCCAAGTTTGGTGGACCCTGCATGATTGATGGATGGCAGTGGTGTGTGTGTGTCGCCTCAGTACACAATGTTGTCTGCTCACAACATGTGCTCTTGCTCTGTGACGAGCCTTATCTGCCAAACTGCATCTTGTAGATCCAGCTACACACTTGCTCTCAGTTGACATGTTTGAGCTTGCACAGTTTGCTAGCCCTTTGTTGGGCAACTAGCAGTTGTTACCATGGATTTGACAAACCTTCTTGTGTCAAAGATCTCAAAGGAATTTATTGTGTCATTGATGATGCAATGACTTCACTGTTTCTCTGCTTACAAGACCTGGCGTTGGGCTGTTCTGTATGGGTCTGTGCCTTGTGGTATGGCTTGTGTGGTTTGTGCTTGTGTTTCTTGTAAGCTCCTGGTTACACGCATCGACTGGCCATGTCACAGACTGAAACGGCCTGTACAATCAGCCCTGTGCGAGCAGACGTGCTGAACTGCTGGTAGCCTTCAATTCCAATGGTCTATGGTTACATTCTCGCCAAGTGGTACGCCCTTTGCTTCATTGGCAACAGTCTGGTAGTCCTTGCGTACAATCCATCATTGAGCTACTGTGGCAATGTGTTAGGGAATCACTAGTGACATGATCCTTGTTAAAATCCTTGTTATACACCGGTGTGTTGGGGAATGGTTCAGGCCAGGTCTTGCCCATGGCTCTGTGAGTCTTCTGGGACCAGTAGTGTGTGTATGAACAAAAAAGTACGAGCACACAGAATCTGGATGAAAGCATGCAACAGCCAGCTGGCAGCTGGTTCAATTGCTTGCAGTGTAGAGCATTCGTATGCGACTTCCTGCATTTTGTCTCTTGAGTACTCAACAGGTTACGACACCTTGACCACTCCTAGCTGAGCTACATATGAGACTCACGACAATCACCGAGGCAGCTTGAATTTGCCGCGTAGAGTGTAGATACTGTGATTCTGCGACCACTGTACTCGTCGTCGCTTCGCACGCACGACCACCGCCGTGCCATGCCCGTAGGTGCGGACGTGCTTTAGTGTACTGCAGTTGCTTACACCAATTGAGGCACTGCTAAGCCGATGTAAACATGCACTGATGATGTTCGTGTTACGTTTGCTGCACATCCACCGTCACAGCTGGTGGAATATGCATAATGTGTCACACACAGCCAGCACACAACACCGACACCGATTGGCCCCGTCACAGACTGAAACGGACGTGGCGTTGACACATGCAAGGAACCAAAAAAAAGCAATATTGCCAAGTGTACACGTGTTGACAATCCGCTGCAAGCTTCATATCACCGTGATTTCACAGATCACCCTGGATGTAGATATCCAGATCTGGAACCAGTCAACAGTCAGCACAGGTGCTTGCTAGTTCACGGACGTCAAGGAGCAACCAGCTGACTCTACAGACACCGATGCCCAGGACCACTGCTGCCACAGCCAGCTTTGCAAAGACAGCCAGTACTGCTATGGCAGTCATAACTCCTTACTCTTATCAGGACACAAAGGGCTCAGCGACGAAGTTGCTGCTGACTGATATGAAACAAACACTGCAATCACCCCAGGTACTAGCATCAAGCCGTTATCAAGCTGGCAGGGACACAGCTCAAGCGCAAGTACCTGTTGCCAACCAAACAAGTAGAGCAGTGTACAAGGATTAGTTGCTGGATTCGATCAGCACAGTTGCCCAGGGTAACTGCTGCTGCAACTGCATCTGCACTGGTATACAAGCACCAGCAGTACAGTCCCGGCTGCTGATACAAATCCTCAGGCATCCTATGTTCTTCAGGTAATGCACCACCGGCTGCAGATCCTCCGCTGTCAGCTTGCAAGGAAAACCTGTAACTGTCAGAGTTCTGAGGTATTCAAACTTTGCACTGAGATTCTGTAGCTGAACTACAGCTGGATGCGCTGACTGTCCAGGCTGCAACGTTCCTGCTGCTCTGTCCTGCACCATACTTTCGCCCCCTGTGTAGGCTGCCATCTGCTTGGTGGTGGTTGCTGCTACAAGGAAATCTAGGCCAATATCCTGATCACCATGATCAGCATGGTACTGCCACGTGACAGTACCCACAGTCGGACACACTGCTGCAGCAGAAGCCCAGAATGTTGAACATTTGCTGTTGATCACTGTAAGCTGTTGAAGGCGGCTGGCAAGGAGCCTGGCACTGCTGACTGAGCAGCCTATTAATGTCAGCTGCCGCAATGGAGGTGGGAACGATGTGCTAGCTGCAGTACCATCTGCTGCACAAGCACATGGTGGGTGGACTGCAGAACTCTTGCTGCTACTGGTGTACAGTTCCTGGCAATCAGACTCAGCTGCCTTGCCGGCAGCAACAATATGCAAGCTGCCACACTCCAGCACCTCTAAGCTGACTGGCAAACTCTCCCATGGAAACTCAAGCAGGCTTGTACCAGAATGCATGATGCTCAATTCACGCAATCCAGTCAGCTGCTGAGAGAGATTATGCCAAGCAGTACTGCCTTTCACCTGGTGTGTTGCTGTTGCTGCTGCCGCCATTGAAGCATCTGTGTTCAACCCCTCAAGGGCACCTGTCAAACTCCACTGATGATGCATATGCAGGCTCGTACTGTTACCTGTCACGTCACAATCACTGCCTGCTTCTTCAGCTGCCGCTGCTGCTTGTATCTCTCCGTCTGTGGCAAAATCTGCTCCCAGTAGCAGCTTTGTCAGGCTGCGGCCAGGTTCCCCAGCAGCACCAGTCAGTGGCAGCAATATATCGGCTGGCAGAGCATGCCGACCCCACCACGATCGAACCTCCAATGACCGAAGGCCTTTCACTGTTGCTGCTGCTGCCACTGTTGTACCCAATGTGTGCTGATAGATCAAGTTATCTTTACACACCAGCTTGACCTGTACAAGCATTGCACAAGATCCATTGCGACGATTCATGCAGGAATGTATACAATTCTGCATGGCTGCTGCAGTGAGCATTGGGAAAAGCTGCAAAAAGATAGTTCATACTACTAGTATCGGAAGCAGTGCAAGATGTGTAGCGCCATATGATGACTCAGAAAATCGGATTCTGACTAGTAGCCACAGCACGGAATTGTACCTTAAGATGTTTCAATGACTTCAGTTCACAGAGCAGACCGGATAACTCTTTAATTGGATTTGGGGACACCTCTAACGTGATATCAGTGATGTAGCTGAGCAATGCTGCAGCTGGTTTGGAGCTGTAAGGAGACAGGCGGGCAAGCAACCCCATCAAGGGAGGCTGGGTGCTGCTGAAGGTACTGTCTTGCATGCTGCTGATGGCTGAATCAGCGGTGGGACCTCGTGCTCCTTGTGCTGTATGCAGCAACCTGATGTCACACAGGCTGGATGCAGCTCCATTTGCCCCATCAAAAGCCATGCTACTGCTGCTGCTGCCGCCCACACCGCTGTCACAGCGCCCTTGCTGCTGCCGCCAGGTCATGCACATACCGCGGCAGCTTGACTTGGGAGTGTTGAACATGAGGTAGTCCAACTGCTTATGATGCTGCAGCAGCCATGAGCCGCAATCATCCATGGTGATGAACAGTTGTGCTGTAGCTGGTGATGAATGCAGACGTATGCTGGAGAAGATAGCATCAACAAACACAGCATGTGCTGCTGCCGGAGTCACTGATGCCGTTGCTGCTGCTGATGGTGCCATCGTTCCACTCAACAGCGACAAAGGACACCATATGTCCGGTACCTCAGTCACTGTCAACTTCTGTAGATGCTGCCACTCCAGTGCTGCATTGGCTACTGCTATAACCACTGCTACTGCTGTCAACTGCCTCGGCACATGGGGATCTAGTGCTGCAATAGACTCTGAAATTGAACCCAGTTGTGCAACAGTAGTACTGTTGGCGAGAGCATACCCAAGCCCTATGAATGGTGGCTTTGCATCAGCAGGTCTTTCATAGACGGCAGAGTCAAGGACTGATGGGTGAGGGTCATACTTAAGGTCTGGAAGCTTGATGTAGACGTCTGTCAGCATCGGAAAAGCTTGTGCTAGCTGCATCAATGCAGCAGCACAAATTGACCAATGCACCCGACAGTCCCAGGAGATGGAGGACCAGCTCGCGTACTTCCATACAGCATCTACTTTCAAGACCTCCAGCTGCTGCCAGCCTCTGTTCTTTGCTGCTGCTGATTCTGCTAGCTTCTTGAGGTCACGGGGCAGCTGAGTGAAGATGATGTCCTCAATGATGAGGCACTTAAGTCTGTGCAGCATATGTTGTACAGGCAGCAGCTGATCCAAACACGGCCTGCAACCATCTTGGCGTCTGCGATGGTTGCTCTTGAACCAGGTAGCATCATTGACACCCTGTAGGTGCAGTGTGCTTTGCCAACATCTTCATTGCAGCCTCGAACAAGTTTTTTGTGACTGTGCCTTCAATCAGTACCTTGATCTTGGGCGCCTGCCTCATCTGCCTTGTGGCTTGCTGCCACTGTTGCAGCTGAAGTTCATTCTTGGCGTCGCACAACCGCAGGACTAGGTAAGGGATGTATCTTGTTGTGCACTTGCATACAGCTTGGTTGACTTGACGCAGCCTGGTGAGGTCCTGAGAGGACAGGTGGGTAAGAAGTGCCTGCATGATGGCAAGTGCACACAGTGAAATCAAGAGAGCATACATCAGTACCAACACTGTGGGATGTGTTCATTATTGCAGGGCAGCTTGTCGTGTAGAATTTGATCTGGAGAGATCTCAATCCCATTGCAGGGCAGCTTGTAGCTCACGTCCAAGGCATCATGCTGGGCTTTGACACCATGAAACATGCTATTGTGCAGTACATCATACAGATCTACTCCCAGTGGAACTTGCAGCTGCTTTAATATCACAGATTGTCTTCTGATGACGCGTACAGCTGGCTGCTGAGCATCCTCTTAATGGGTCAACGAACAATCCCCGGAATTCAAGCGAAACCAGCTGCAGCAGTTACCCTGCTGGGTGGTAATGTTGTGTCGACGCAAACTGCCGACAACCAACAGCAGAGGGGATTATAGATACAACAAGGTGTCGGAAAACAGACTGCTGATGCAATCAAGAGTTGCACGCTGTGCAAGAAAGTCCATCAAGCTCACCCGAAAGCAGGGAAGGTTCCTTTCTTCAAGGAGGTCGGCAAACATTGAGCTTCGTTTGACAGCCGGAAGCAATCCTTAGCAAAGTGATTGGCAAGATCTGCTTTGGCGACACCACCACGATGCTGTGAAGCAGCTGCTGCAGCTGCCGAGTGTGGGTCCAGTACCAGGGAAAGGATGTACGCTCAAATTGTGCGAGAGCGAACACCCGATGCCTCTTGTTGTAAGTTGTTCTGACTACCAGACTGCAGCAGTATCGCAGAGTTCAGCGTCTGTGTCATAACACACACAACAGGTCTCAAGCCACGCTCATGCATGCAAAGGTCCAACGTTTCCTGCAGCCGTGCAGGTTATGCCAGCCTAACTGGTTCCAACACTTGTGTGGCTTCTGGAATGTTGACAGGCTCTGTGACAGCATACACCTTGTCCAGTGAGCAGTACCAAATGCTAAAATCACCATGTGTCGCAAGACGAAGGTATCACCCGTCGCAGCGATAAACACACTAAAAATCACAAACAAATCCAGTAAGCCAATTGCTCAATGAGAGCAGAACAAAGAACCCACATAGTGGGTACAGTGGTGACTTTATCAATGTGCCGACGTCATGGGAACAGGGTCAAACCTCAATTGAGGCACTGCAGAGGACACATCAACTTGCATCAATTTGCAGTTGAGTGAGCTCAGCATTTGATCGTGGCACAGACCCATGAGTCAGATATGTCCCACAAAAGCTGAGTCACGACCCCAGTGGATTCAATGTGTGCTTGATGCAACAACGTGTGCTTGATGCAACCATAGCGGTGGAGAGAAAGCAGCTGCATCCTGGCACGAGAGTGCAAACGCGCAGATGCAGAATTGGGTGTTGGAATGCATCAGAGTGATGGATGCCTACTATGCTAGTAGCATACACAACTGTGTTGTAACGCTGATAGCAGCAAAGCCACAGTGGCCTGCAGACTACGTTGACTCATGTCAAGTCGGCAACTTGAAACCTGAGTAAGCTGTGAGCAGATCTCTAGATTAACAACTTGCACAACCAAACAACAATGACATGCACACACGTGGGCCAGAACATTCCCAGGGAGAACTTGATGAGTGCTGTCGAAAGTGACATTGCTAGGTATTTATGCCGCATCAGCAAGGCTGCATTGGATTAGCAACAGCCGCGAGCTGCCAGCTCAGTAACATAGTCTCTATATCCTGCTCTAGGCAAGCAAACTGACTCAGACAACGGCTTTGCTATGCAGCAACTCGACAATGCAAGATTGCAGGTAGCCTTGCATGCTGAGGGTCGACTTGCTTGTGTCACATACAGCCCCTACTAGTTTACTATCACCTTCATCAGCAGCACTCTTGTCCTGCTTGATGAGCACCAGCGAACCATCTTTCTCAGCTCCTACAGCCTCAGCATCTTCTGCTGCCTTGAGATCATACCACACATCATACGGCACCCTCAACACCAGATAACCCCTTGACTCCAGAGCCCTGCTTCTAGCCCTGCTGACACCATTCAAAACATTGCCAGGGTATAAGAAGTGGTGCGGGCCATCAGCTTCAACTGCCAACAGGACCCTGCTTGTACCATGCGCTGTACTACTTCTGGCAGCATCCTGCACAGCCAGGCCAGGTACATGTATGGAAGCTTCCTTGTTGGAAACATCCAGTGCTGTATCTGACCCTGCATGATCTGATGCTGCCAGCTGCTTGACAGTTGCAGTGATGCGTGAGTCTGCTGCTGTGCTGCTCCTGTGTCCAAACGCATCCTGACTCT
>JARWLF010001498.1:0-10085 GCA_029853055.1 Scenedesmus sp. KT-U | reverse complement strand
CCGGCGACGATGGAGAAGGCGAGCGTGCTCGGCCATTTCGAGAAGAACGTCTCGCTGATCTCCTATCCCCCCGAGCGCGCGGCGCGGCGGCGCTTCAACGCGATCGTGCTCGAGGAGGGCTGCCCGGTCCACTCGACCGCGGCGCGGCTCGCCCGCATCGTCGAGGAGGAGGTCGACGCGATGCTCGCGCGGGCGGGGGAGCGCCTCACCTGGGACGAATTCGCCACCACCTGGTACATGATCGTGCGCCGGCTCGTCCTCGGCGACGGCGCGCGCGACGACCACACGCTCACCGACATGCTCGCCGATCTGCGCTACGCCTCGAACTGGGGCTTCACGCATCCCGGCTATCCGCGGCTCGAGCGGCGCTTCCACGAGCGGCTCGGCGCCCATATCGACCGCGCGGAGCCAGGCTCGATCGCCGAGCGCGCCAAGACCTGCGGTCGCGAGCTCGACGTGCCGGCGACCGACCAGCTCGCGCATTACCTCTTCGCCTACGATCCCGGCGGCATGACGGCCTTCCGCACGATGGCGCTCCTCGCCACGCATCCCGACGCCATGGCCCGCACCCGGCGCGAGCTCGCCGAGGCCGGACCGCGCGGGCGCGCGCGCCTCGCTTATCTGCGCGCCTGCGTCGTCGACACCCTGCGGCTGTGGCCGACGACGCCGGCGATCTTCCGCGAGACCCTGCGCGAGGTGGCCTTCGACGGCGGCACGCTGCCGGCCGGGACGCACGTGATGATCTTCGCGCCCTTCTTCCACCGCGACGAGGAGACCCTGTCCTTCGCCCATCGCTTCGCGCCGGAGATCTGGATCGACGGGGCCGAGATCCCCGATCTCCCCCTCGTGCCCTTCTCGGACGGGCCGGGCATCTGCCCCGCGCGCGATCTCGTGCCGATGACGGTCTCGATGGCGGTCGCGGAGATCCTCGCGCGGCGCGACATCCGCCTCGAGCAGACGGGCCGCCTCTCGGACCGGCGGCCGATCCCGCCGATCCTCGACAATTACACCCTGAGCTTCGCGCTCGGGCGGCGGTGACTCAGCCGGCGCGCACGCCGGCGAGGAAGCGGTCGATCTCGCGGTCGAGCTCGCCGGCATTGCGGGAGAGCGTGCCGGCGGTCTCCAGCACCCGCCCGGCGCCGCCGCGGGTGTCGCCCGCGACCGACTGCACCGTCCCGATGACGTCCGTCACGTGCTCGGTGCCGCGGGCGGCCTCGGAGACGTTGCGGGCGATCTCCTGGGTGGCGGCCTGCTGCTCCTCGATGGCGGCGGCGACGCTGGTGGCGATCCGGTGCACCTCGTCGATCGTGCCCGAGATCTCGCCGATGGCGGCCACGGCCTCCTTCGTCGCCTCCTGGATCTGCGCGATTTGCCCGGCGATCTCCTCGGTCGCGCGGGTGGTCTGATCGGCGAGCGTCTTCACCTCGGCTGCGACGACGGCGAAGCCGCGGCCCGCCTCGCCCGCCCGCGCCGCCTCGATGGTGGCGTTGAGCGCCAGCAGGTTCGTCTGCTCGGCGATCGAGTTGATGAGGGCGACGACCTGGCCGATCTTCTGCGCGCCCTCGGAGAGCGTCTGGACGCGGCGATCGGTCTCGCGGGCCCGCTCGACGGCGCGGGAGGCGACGTTCGAGGTCTGCGCGACCTGCTGGCCGATCTCGCCGGAGGACGCGGCGAGCTCCTCCGTCGCGGTGGCCACCGCCTGGACGTTGGCCGAGGTCTGGTTCGCCGCGGCGGCGACGGCCTGGGCGCGCCCGTCGGTCGCCTCCGCCTGGTCCGAGAGGGTGCGGGCCGTCGTCTCCATCTCGCGGGCCGCGCTCGCGAGCCCGCCGACGAGGCCGCCGATCTCGGCCTTGAAGCGGTCGGCGAGCGCCAGCATCTCGTCGCGCCGCGCCTGCGCCGCTTCGCGCTCGCTCTCCTCCTGGCGGCGCCGCATGGTCTCGGCCTCGGCGAGCGTCGTGGCGAAGCCGGCGGTGGCGCGCCAGATGTCGCCGATCTCGTCGCGGCCGGTCTCGAACTTCGGCAGCTGGTAATCACCCGAGGCGACCGCCTGGAGCGTGCGGGTGACGCGCTGGAGCGGATCGGCGATCAGGCGCCCGCCCACCAGCCAGCCGAGCAGCAGGGCGGCGAGGACCGCGAAGCCGGCGAGACCGGTCAGGACGAGGAAGCGCTGGGCGTAGAGCGCGTCGACCTCGGCGTTGATCGTCGCGACCCGCGCGGTGCCGCGACCGGTCAGCTCGTCGATGCTCGCCTGGAAGGCGCGGCGGTTCGCGCGGTTCGCCTCGTTGTTGCCCTGCTCGTTCGCGGCGGCCGGCGACACCTGCGTGCCGAGACGCGCCGTCTCCGTGCGGAAAGTGCGGAAGGATTGCGAATCGCGCACCACGGCCTCGAAGGACGCCCTGTCCTCGGCCGGCACGATGGGGCGCCACTCGACGAGGAGCCCGTCGATGCGGTCGAGCAGCCCGAGGAGGCCGGTGGCGAAGCGCTGGGCGTGTTCGGTGTCGGTCGCGGCGTAGATGCCGCGCGATTCCATCACCACCTCGCTGACGTAGCGGTTGAGCCGTTCGGCGTAGAGCGCGCCGGACGCGGCCTCGCGCATCTCGGCGACCTTGGAATTGTAGGTGGTCAAAGTCATCACCGCGACCACCGCCAACAGGGCGGCGACTGCGCCGATGCCACCGACGAGCGAGAATATCTTGGTCTTGATCCGCATCCGAACCCCCGGTAACCGGTTTCTTGATCTGGTAGTTTGCGGATATTGGGGTCTGAATCTGAAAAAATCGGTAAATCGCTGGTTAATCGAGCGTCAATTTTGGAAGAGGCGCCTAGGTTTGCAATAAAGACGCTTCGGCAACCCGAAGGTCAGAACCTGCGTGACCCAGAGGCATCCGGCGTCAACAGCCGGGAGTCGACGGTGTACACGCGGCTCTCCCCGAGGATGTGCGCGCGAAAGCCGTTCGGGAACAGACCCGCGATCGCCGGGTCGCAGACGTCGAGGCCCCCCGCATAGGCGCCGAAGGCCGGCATCACGAGGAGACGATCGTCGCGGGCGAAGGCGCGGCGGCGCACGGCGCGGCCTCGCAGACGGACTCTTGCCGCCGGGTGCAGGTGCCCGCAGATCTCGCGGGCGCAAAGCTCACTTTGGCTCGGCGCCGTCGGCTCGTGGGCGAGGCGCACGCCATCGAGGGCGAGGGCGGCGACGACGCTGCCGCCGAGGCTCGCTGGAAGCGTCGCGTCGTGGTTTCCGGTGACCCAGACCATCTCGCGCCCCTGCGCGATCGCCGCGAGCCCCGCCCGCTCGGCCTCGCCGAGACGATCCGGCCCGCCGACGTCGTGGAAGCTGTCGCCGAGCGCGATCAGGACGCTGGGCGCGAACGGCGCGAGGGCGTGGGCGAGCCGCGCGAGCGTCTCGCGCGTGTCGTAGGGCGGCAGGAAGGCGCCCCGCGCGGCGCGCGCCGAGCCCTTCTCGAAATGGAGGTCGGCGACGACGACGGCGCGGTGGTCCGGCAGGTAGAGGAGGCCGGAATGGTCGAGCACGATCGCGAGGTCGCCGAGCGCGCTCTCGTGCGGCGTCTCCGTCTGCTTCTCGCGCGCGATCGCCGTCACCTCGCCCTCGTCCCTCACGATGCACCGCGTCCTCTATCGCCGATTCGTGATCGCCGGGCGAGCGCGCGTTCGGTCGCGGGCGAGCGCGGCCGCCGCCGTGTCGCCGCATTCACGAACGATTTACCCTAACCGAATCGTTTCGCGCCGCTCCACACGGCGCCCCCCTTCGGTCAAGGTTTCGTCAAGGTTGACGGAGCATTTGTCTTTCATGCCCAGGCGCTCGCGGCACGGCCGAAGCGCGCCCCGTGTCCCGCCTCACGCCCTCGCCATTCGGCCAAGGAGCCAAACGTCGTCATGATCGCGTCGCTCGTCCCCTCGCGCGGTTGGAAGATCGCCGCCGCATTCGCGCTCGTCCTCGCGCTCGCCGCCTGCGCGGCGCGTCCGCCGGAGGTCGGTGCCGGCGGTCCCGGCGGCGGCGCCGGCGCGGGCTTCGCCGGTGCGGCGACCCCCGGCTCGCCGCAGGACTTCACCGTGAACGTCGGCGACCGGGTGTTCTTCGACACCGATTCGTCCGAGCTCAACGCGGCCGCCCGCCAGACGCTCGACCTCCAGGCGTCCTGGCTCGCCCGCTACCCGCGCTATGCCGTCCTGATCGAGGGCCATGCCGACGAGCGGGGCACGCGCGAGTACAATTTCGCGCTCGGCGCCCGCCGCGCCCAGGCGGTGCGCGACTATCTGACCGCCCGCGGCGTGCCCGGCAACCGGATCCGGACCGTGTCCTACGGCAAGGAGCGGCCCGCCGCCGCCTGCACCGATCCGCATTGCCAGGCGCAGAACCGGCGCGGCGTCACCGTGCTCGAGGGCGGCGCGGGCGTCTGAGGACGCGACCGACCGGCGCGAGACGGCGCAGAGACGAGAAGGCGCGTCGCCCGGCCCGGGCGGCGCGCCTTATTTTGGCCCAAGCCCGGTCCTTGTGCTAAGCCCCAACGTCAATCCTACAGATCGGCCATCCATGCAGATCCCGATGTCCCCGCAGGCCGCACGTCTCCTCCACGGCCTCGCCGCACCGTGCGTCGCGCTCCTCGTGCTCCTCGCGCTCGCCGCGCCGCCGGCCAAGGCGCAGGATCTGTCGGAGGTCCTCGTGCGCCTCGGCCAGCTCGAGAGCCAGATGCGGCTCCTCTCCGGACAGGTGGAGGAGCTGCAATTCGAGAACCGCCAGCTTCGCGATCAGCTGCGCCGCGTCCAGGAGGACGCCGATTTCCGCTTCCGCGAGCTCGGCGGCCCGGCCTCCGGCGTCGCCCCGCTCGCGCCGACCCCCGAGCGGCGCGGCGACGCGTTCGACCCCGCGCGCGATCCCAGCGCGCCGGGCGCGCCGCAACAGCTCGGCGCGACGCAGCCCTCGACGCCGCTCGGCGAGGCGGAATTGTCCCTGCCCGGCACGGGCCCGCTCGACATCGCCGCGATCCTGCGCGGGGAGGAGCCCGCGCCGACGCTCGGCCAGCGCGGCCCGAGCATCGCGGCGACCGGCTCCGACGATCCCCGCGCCGATTACGAGGCCGCCTACGCGCTCCTCCTCGCGCATCAATACGAGCGCGCGGAGATGGCCTTCCGGCAGTTCATCCAGTCCCACCCGCGCGACGAGCTCGTGCCGGACGCCGTGTTCTGGCTCGGCGAGACCTATGCCCAGCGCGGCCGCCATCGCGAGGCCGCCGAGCAGTTCCTGCGGATCACGACCGAGTTCGAGACCGCGCGGCGCGCGCCCGAGGCGATGCTCAAGCTCGGCACCTCCCTCGTCGAGCTCGGCGCCCGCGAGCAGGCCTGCGCCACCTTCGCCGAATGGCTGCGCAAATACGACGCCGCCGGCTCGCCCGTGCGCGAGGAAGTCGCCCGCGAGCGCCGCCGCGCCGCCTGCGCCTGAGCCGCCGGTGAGCCGCCCTCCCCAGGGCCTCGGCCCGGAGGACGCAGCCGCGCGGCGGGAGGAGATCGCGCCCATCGCGCCCGAGGAGGCGCGCGCGCTCCTCGCCCCGCTCTTCGACACCTTTCCCGAAGGCCTCGTCCTCGCGATCTCCGGCGGGCCGGATTCCGTCGCCCTCGCGGCTCTGTGCGCCGAGGTCGCGCGTGGGCGCGGCGGGCCCCCGCTCCTCGTCGCGAGCGTCGATCACGGCCTTCGCCCCGATTCCGCCACCGACGCGCAGGCCGTCGTCCGCCTCGCCGCCGGGCTCGGCCTGCCGGCGCGCGTCCTCGTCTGGGAGGGGGAGAAGCCCGTGCGCGGGCTGCAGGCGGCGGCGCGGAGCGCCCGCTACGCGCTCCTCGCCGAGGCCGCCCGCGCGGCCGGCGCCGGCGCGATCGTCACCGCGCATCATCGCGACGACCAGGCCGAGACGGTGCTGATGCGGCTCGCGGCCGGATCGGGGCTCTCCGGGCTCGCCGGCATGCGGCCGCTCGCGCGTCGACACGGCCTCGTCGTCGCGCGGCCGCTGCTGGGCATCGCCAAGGACCGGCTCGTGGCGACCTGCCACGCGCGCGCTCTGCCTTTCGTCGAGGATCCGGCGAACCGCGCCCCGCGCTTCGCCCGCGCCCGCCTGCGCGAGGCCGCGCCCGCGCTCGCCCGGGAGGGCCTCGATGCCGGCCGTCTCGCGACGCTCGCCCGGCGGCTCGCGCGGGCGGACGAGGCGCTCGACGCCATGGCGATCCGCCTCCTCGCGCAGGCGACGCGCGCCGACGCGTCCGCGACGCTCGCGCTCGACGCGTCCTTGTTCCTGGAGGCGCCGGAAGAGCTGCGCCTGCGGGTCCTGGTCATCGCCCGAGACCGCGTTCTCGCGACGCTCGACGAAGCGGCGGAGGACGAAGGGGAGGGGGCGCGGGAGCCCTATCGGCGGCTCGAGCGGCTCGAGGCGCTCGAGGCGCGGCTCGTCGCCGCGCTCGGCGTCGGCGCGCCCTTCCGGGAGACGATCGGGGGCGTGCTCGTCGAGGCGCGCGGAGGGAGCCTGCGCGTCCTGCCCGAGCCGCCCCGGCGCGGCTCGGCGTGACCGGAGCGGGCGGGCACGTCGCCGCAGCGCCTCGGCACCGCCGCAATCGCATGCGTTGCTTCGCGCACGCGCTCGCGGTGGGTCCTCCTGCCCTCTTGGCATCGCGTGTGCGGGAACCTAGATTGATTATCACGGAGACTTGGGCGCCCTCGGCCGCCGTCGAGACTTCGCGATCGGCCACCGGCGAGGAACGGACACTCGATGAACCCGAATTTCAGAAACTTCGCCCTTTGGGTCATCATCTTCCTGCTGGTGCTCGCCCTGGTGACGCTCTTCCAGAGCCCCGGCCAGCGCGCGGCGGGACGCGACATCGCCTACAGCCAGCTCCTCAACGCCGCCGAGGCCGGCCGGGTCGCGAACGTGACGATCGCGGGCAACGAGATCTCGGGCACGTTCAACGACGGCACCACCTTCTCCACCTTCGCGCCGAACGATCCCACCCTCGTGCCGACGCTGCAGGGCGCGGGCGTGCAGATCAACGCGCGGCCGCCGCAGGATTCGACGCCCTGGTTCCTCGCGCTCCTGATCAACTGGCTGCCGATCCTGATCTTCATCGGCGCCTGGATCTTCCTGTCGCGGCAGATGCAGAGCGGCGCCGGCCGGGCGATGGGCTTCGGCAAGTCGAAGGCGAAGCTGCTCACCGAGGCCCATGGCCGCGTCACCTTCGAGGACGTGGCGGGGATCGACGAAGCCAAGGAGGATCTCCAGGAGATCGTCGAATTCCTGCGCGATCCGCAGAAGTTCCAGCGCCTCGGAGGCCGCATTCCCCGCGGCGTCCTCCTCGTCGGGCCTCCGGGCACGGGCAAGACCCTCACCGCGCGCGCCGTCGCCGGCGAGGCGAACGTGCCGTTCTTCACCATTTCCGGCTCCGACTTCGTCGAGATGTTCGTCGGCGTCGGCGCGAGCCGCGTGCGCGACATGTTCGAGCAGGCCAAGAAGAACGCGCCCTGCATCATCTTCATCGACGAGATCGACGCGGTCGGCCGCCATCGCGGCGCCGGTCTCGGCGGCGGCAACGACGAGCGCGAGCAGACGCTCAACCAGCTGCTCGTCGAGATGGACGGCTTCGAGGCGAACGAGGGCATCATCATCATCGCGGCGACGAACCGCCCCGACGTGCTCGACCCCGCGCTCCTGCGCCCGGGCCGCTTCGACCGCCAGATCGTGGTGCCCAATCCGGACGTGACGGGCCGCGAGAAGATCCTCAAGGTGCACGTGCGCAAGGTGCCGCTCGCGCCCGACGTCGACATCAAGGTGCTCGCACGTGGCACGCCCGGCTTCTCCGGCGCGGACCTGATGAACCTCGTCAACGAGGCGGCGCTTCTCGCCGCGCGGCGCGGCAAGCGCATCGTCACGATGCAGGAATTCGACGATGCCCGCGACAAGGTGATGATGGGCGCCGAGCGCCGCACCCTCGTCATGACCGACGACGAGAAGCGGCTGACCGCCTATCACGAGGCGGGCCACGCCATCGTCGGCCTGTACATGCCGGGCTGCGACCCGATCCACAAGGCGACCATCATTCCCCGCGGGCGGGCGCTCGGCATGGTGCAGTACCTGCCCGAGCGCGACCAGATCTCCGTGTCCTTCCAGCAGCTCACCTCGAAGATCGCCATGGCGATGGGCGGGCGCGTGGCCGAGGAGATGTTCTTCGGCAAGGAGAAGGTCACCTCGGGCGCCCAGTCCGACATCCAACAGGCGACGCGCATCGCCAAGATGATGGTCACGCGCTGGGGCTTCTCGGACGAACTCGGCACGGTCTCCTACGGCGACAACCAGGACGAGGTGTTCCTCGGCATGCAGATGGGTCGCCAGCAGCAGATCTCGGAGGAGACGTCGCGCAAGATCGACGCGGAGGTCCGCCGGTTCGTGGAGGAGGGCCTCGCGGACGCGCGCCGGATCCTCGAGGAGAAGCGCAACGAGGTGGAGGCGCTCGCCAAGGGCCTGCTCGAATACGAGACGCTCTCGGGCGAGGAGATCAAGAATCTGCTCGCCGGGCAGCCGCCCGTCCGCGACGTGCCCGAGCCGGCCACCCCGGTGCGCGGCATCACGGTTCCCGCCGCGGGCAAGCCCCGCACGAGCCCCGGTGGCGAGCCCGAAGCCGGTCTCGAGCCGCAGCCGCAGGGCTGAGCATCGCCGCGGGCCGCGCGGATCGTCCTCCCGCGCGGCGCCATCCCGACTTGGACTGACATCCCGACTTGGGCATCTCGACGTGGAGCGGACATGCGCGTCGCGCGTCTCCTCATCGCCGACGACGGCCGGGACTTCGTCGGCCGAACGCTCGAGGCCGCCGATCTCGTGCTGGGCGGCCTCGTCGGGCACCGCCATTTCGGCACGACCATGTCCTCCGATTCGCGCACGCCCTGGCATGCGCGCGGAACGCGCATCGCCAATCTGCGCCAGGTCTCGCTGGTCTCGCTCGAGGAATGCGCGCAGATCGCGGCCGCGCTCGCGCTCCCCGAGATCGGCGGGGTCGACCTGCCGGCTCTGATCGGCACGAACCTCGTCCTCGCGGACGCGCCCGGGCTGACCGAGGCGATCGCGCCCGGCATGCGCCTGCAATTCCCGTCCGGCGCCACGCTCTTCGTCACCGAGCGCAATCCCCCCTGCCGGCAGCCGGGCGACAAGCTCGCCGCCGCGCTCGGCCGCCCCGAGCTCACGTTGGACTTCGTCGCCGCGGCGCGTGGCCGGCGCGGCCTCGTCGCCCTCGTCGAGCGCGAGGGGCGGGTCGCGACAGGCGACGTCGTGAAGGCGATCCGCCCGCGGCCCTATTGACCTCGCGCGCGAAACCGCCCGCGCAGGCTTGCATTATCCCCCGCGAGCGCGTATAGGCGCGCCCATTCCACACGTGGAGCCATGCCCCGAGCCCGATCGGGGCTGCCCCGGTGCCGGCACGATGCCGGAACTCGGCTCCACGGAGGCACAACCGGAGAAAACGACGATGGCTCTTCCCGACGTTTCCATGCGCCAGCTGCTCGAGGCGGGTGCCCATTTCGGCCACCAGGCCCACCGCTGGAACCCGAAGATGCTCCCCTACATCTTCGGCACGCGCAACAACATCCACATCATCGACCTCGCCCAGACGGTGCCGATGTTCTACCGCGCCCTTCAGGCGGTGAGCGACACGGTGGCGCGCGGCGGTCGCGTGCTGCTCGTCGGCACGAAGCGCCAGGCGCAGGACGCGGTCGCCGAGTCGGCCAAGCGCTCCGCCCAGTACTACGTCAATTCCCGCTGGCTCGGCGGCACGCTGACGAACTGGAAGACGATCTCCGGCTCGATCTCCCGCCTGCGCAAGGTCGAGGAGACGATCGGCGGCGGCGGCTCCGGCCTCACGAAGAAGGAGCGCCTGATGCTCGCGCGCGAGGGCGAGAAGCTCGACCGCGCGCTCGGCGGCATCAAGGACATGGGCGGCGTGCCCGACCTGATCTTCGTGATCGACACCAACAAGGAGCAGCTCGCCATCCGCGAGGCGCAGCGCCTCGGCATCCCGGTGGCGGCGATCGTCGACACGAA
>JARWLF010001497.1:0-13407 GCA_029853055.1 Scenedesmus sp. KT-U | reverse complement strand
CAACAGCGGGGACTGGGCCGCATGTCCAAGGTGTCAGCAACCAACATGACGGCTGCACAGTTCGCTAGTATGCTGAAAGATGCGCTTGATGGTCTGGTTCAGCTGAAGCAGGCTGTTACAGAGTTTGCAGATGTGATGCGGCATTATGATGGGACACAATCTGCAGTGCAGTTGATCCAGGGTGTGCTCAAGGAAGCAGAGTTGCCATGAAGATGGCAGTCAAGCAACGGTGTCTAGACCTCTGAAAGGAGCCTCTGAGGAGTCCCTGAAAGGAGTCCTTGAAAGGGTTTAGACCAAATTTGCTGCCATCTGTGCACGTCAGTGGTATATATGGCAGGGCATTGATAGGTCTTTGCACAAACTTTGCACAAGCCGGGTTGCTGCAGTTGTGGGCTAATAGTGCTGATGCTGATGAGAATGTTACAAGGTGCCGAGGCAAACTTCCAGGACCTTTGACCACCACACCCTGGGAGCCTGGAGTACTGTAGTAAACAACAACGGTTGTTGAGCCACGGTGCCACGTGATAAATGTGACACTGATCACTGGGTTATGTCCCAGTGGGGTTTTGGGAGAGGCTGCATTGTGTCGGCAGCAGCCTGCTACACCTGCTGGTAGCCTGATGGTGACCATTACTAGGAGGCTTGTGTAGTATGCAGTGCAATCAGCTATCTAAGGCCTTTGTTCACTGTACGTACATGCAATGTATACATGCAAGGCCTCAGCGCATCCTGGCTCGATGTCCTGCAAGGAAGTTCTCTTGTCATAGTATGTTGTTGCATGCTGAAGTTGCATGCATCATGTGTTTCGTTGCCAGAAGAGTTTTCTGCCCCAGTAGTAGTAGTTGCCTTCTCCCAAAGAATTACTCTAGGTTTGCCACCTTCAACCCTACTGGATGTGGGTCCTGTTGGGCTACTAGCCCAATTGATGTACTACAGTAGTACTAGTAGAACTTCAGGTCTGAAGCACCTTTACAGGTTCTGTGCCACATGAAATCCATTTGTTAGGCACACAATACTGAAACTCATCACTTGGTGCGCAAAGTCTGTGCCAGATCTCAGAGCGCCACTTTTGTCAGTAAACCAGTATGCTGCCCTATCCCAGCCATCCATATTGATCATCACTCCCATGAAGCAAGTCGCATGAAGCAAGTCGCCCACAGACAGAGCCAATGCCAGGCTGATAGGGCATGGGCACTCCCAGCTATCAGCACATGCAACACATGCAATGAATCATTCCCAAAAAAGTACTTATGAAGCACATGCACAGTCAACAGTGACCGCTTGGTACCAGTCAAATCCTCCGCAGCCTACATATATGGATGCTTGATGCCTGAACTGGTGGGCCGCGTGCTGCTGCTTCTGCTGCCGCTCCTCCTGAAGCTAAACATGTCATCCACTGCAGCTGCTGAGTGCCGTCCAAGAACTGGCACCACACTGCTTGTGCTGCTGCTACTTGCAGAATGTTGCGACGAGCTTGCAGTAGCTGATGCCGACACAGAAGCTTTACCACCACTGCTGCTTGAATCTGCCATAGTGACAGCAGGAGTCCGCTGCTGCTGTTGTGACTGCTGATCATGTTGTCTTCCAGCATCAGGAACAGCAGCTGCAACAGGTCCCGGATGTGACATGTGACCACCTCCACCTGTCTGAGGACGCTTGGATATACTAAACATATCGTCCATAGCTGCAGATGACCAACAGCCAACTACAGGCAACAGACCACCGGTGCTACTACTGCTGCCTGCACAACTTGTCCCAGCAGATAGAGTATATTGCTGAGCTGCTGCTGATGCCTGTACAGCCGCTGCCGCAGCAGCTGCACCAGCAGGATGCATTGCTGGATGTGCAGACTTGACTGCTGTCAACTGCAGATGCTGGTTGGTTACTACAGCCTTGCGTGATGATCCCTCTGATCTGCTACTGCTAGGCCTCAAGGCTTCAGACCTTTCAAGTACACTACTACTGCTACTGGCTTCCATACTCTTGGCAGCAGCTGTAGAAGCGACACTCCCATCACCAATAGTATCTGCTGCCGGTGCCGCTGCTGCTGCTACTGTAGCTGCTGCTGTATGCTCCACTGCAGCTGTTCTACGCTGAGGGCCATCACTGTACTCCAACACAAAGTCGTCTTGTATTGGTGGCAAGCAGTTGGCAAACCCAACACCCACTGTCATCCTGTCATCTGCAGCAGTATGAACAATTCTGTCGGCAGGCAGGAAATCATCATCACTGAACGATTCAGACTCAGGTGATCCCGCTGCTGTGGCTGCTGTTGTTGCTGCTGTGATTGCGGTGGCAACACGGTTTGCTGGTACTGGATTCACTGCTGCTTGGAAGCTTGCCAACAGCATATCAAGTCGAGCATTGAGATCCTCAGGTAGTTCTCTCGTGTCATGCACTTGCTGCTGCTGCTGCTGTTGTTGCTGCTGCTGCTCTTCCTGTTCTTCTACTGCTGCTAGCTCATCCCAAACATCCTGGCTGGCACCACCACCAGCAGCAGCAGGTTCTGGCTGCTGTTGCTCATCTCGTCTCAAAGCCTCTTGTGCTGCATATCTGCTAGCTCGTTCCACAGCAGCTGCCCTATCAGCAGCGGCAGCAGCGCTGGCCGCCTCAAGTTGAGCAAGTCGCTGTGCTGCAGCTGCCTGCTGGGTAGCTGCCTGATGTTGTGACAGCTGAGCTGGGTTTACAAGGTTGCTGCTGTTGTCTACTGTTCGGCCTGTGACTGCTGCTGCAGCAATAGTGCCAGTTGGTCTACCAATGTCAAACATCCAGTCCTCATTATTCAGAGGTGCTGGAGGTCCAGCTGCTGCTGCAGCTGCTGAGCTTTCGGCAGCATGTGCCTGTATTGCTGCTGCTGGCTGCACAGGGGTGAGATTGTACAGTGGTGGCCTGAACACATACAAGCAGCCACCAGGGCATGATGTCAGCTAGTGCACAGCAGTCACATGCTACGGCTGACATATCAGCAATATCCTGTTTTACACCATGCAATAGCAGCAGCATGGCCTTGTGATGTGTAAGCAATGACTCAACTGCTAAGCTGACACTAACCAGCCGGAACAACCCACCCTGGAGGTGCATCGAAATCATCTGAGCAATGCGCCATGGACCAATCCACTCGCCCCATCAACTCCTCTGTGTCGGTGTCGCTGTCTGTTACTGCTGCACCCATCACAAGATAGTCCTCATCATCTGACAACGTTTGTACGTGACGGAATGCATGTGCACGAGCTGCTGCTGCTGCTGGTTGCGCTGTGTCAGACATGGGCAAAGGGTTGATGTCAGGCTGTTTGCTACTGTTGGGTACCAAGTTTGCTGCTGGCGTTGGTTGCTCCTCTGCTGTCAGGGCAGGTTGCTGAGAGATGTGACCAGAAGCACTTGACTGCAGTGTGCGTGACTCCTGCTGCTGCTGATCTTGCTGTTGTGCAATGTCTCTGAGGTCTACAGTGTGCTCTTTATCTGCAATGCAGTAGGGTTGATTGTAGGATACAGTCACATGCTGTCTGCACTGCTCCTGGCCACCAACAAGTGATTGCAAAGCAGCAGTTGCGTGTAGCGAAGCACTGTATCAAGATCTCGTAACGGGGATATTAAGATGCGAGATGACGCCACTCCATTGCTGAAGCAGAGCAAGCACAGTGTCACTCTGTCCAAAGTGCCCTGTGTGCTGCTTGCAAAGCTGCTGCACGCACCATTGCCTCCTACCTTGACAACCATCAGCAGATGAATAAGGCTTCACACGCTGTGCAAGAGCAGCCGAGATCTGATCTAGCTCCTGCGAAACGCAGACAGCATCACCGCAGCGACCTCACTCTGTAATGCTCAGCACAGTAACGGTGTGCAATGAGAGCCCGTGCGTGACTCGCTTTGGTCATTACTGTTCATGATGCGGTTTTCGCGTACCTGTAACTGGTCAAGGGTTGTCCAAGAAGGTGAAGAGCCCACGTTGGTGATACACTGATAGAGACATGCTCCATGGTAGGGTGAATTGTTCGTGTCAACGAACAAGTCAGAACAGAGTATCAATAATACTTACACGTTGGATCAGCTGTCGAATCACACTGCAACTGTCATCATCAAGTGCTTACCTTGAGGTTGGCCATCAACGACTGCAGCAACTCATCAGTTGGCGTCACGTTGTCAGATGTGCAATCAAAATCTTCATTGACATCATGCCCCTCGGTTGACTGCCTCAAAAGCTGTAGTTGCTGGACTGTTTCCTTCAGGTCAGCATCCAACACCCATCGCAACTCAGCTGCCTGGGCCTCTGCAGCTGTCTGCATAGCTTTTGTGTCACAAGCAGACTGTAGCAATTCAACGTCGCTACTTGTCAGGCAGGCACGTGAGCGCTTCTCCGCTGCAGCAACAGCAGAGTGCGGACCTCTGTCGGGCTGCTGTTGCACCTCATGGGTGCCAACAAGATCCAGCTTCAGCACAACAGCAGCATTGGATGCCGATCGACTACTCAAGCCCTCATGTGCTGGTAACAAGCTGCCTGCTGCGATAGTGCCTGTTGGGCATTCCAGCCAGCTCTGCTGCTGTTGTGACAGGCCAGGCTCTGATGCAGGTCTAGTGTTGTGTGGCTGCTGCAGAGGTGTCAAGCTAACCTGCAACCAATGACAGCCAGCAGCTCACAACTCGACGTCTCCTCTGATGGCCTGCAAACCAATCAGTTAACGGTACATGCAACTACCAGGAGCTAGAGTACTTCGCAGCAGGTGTAGAAACACCGCCCATCTGTTACCGCACTGGTCACATGCTGCCCAGATGGATGGAAACCCACCTTGACCTGGCCCTTGAGCAGCTGATGCTGATTACAGATGCCGTACCAGCCCTCAATACTGCCCAGTATCTGCATAGTTGCCAAGTCCAACACAGCATGTCCCAGTAGAACGTCAGTCCCAGCAGGTTCAGCAGCAACAGCAGCATACAAGGGAGGTAGAGTACGGGCTTCAGACTGGGGCAGCACACGCAGGAACACCTGCACAGCAAGCAGCAACCACAATCGCAGGCATCACATAAGCTGTTCAAGAGGGACCTAACACACCTGTGCAGGGCTACCTTCATTCCGTCATAGGCGCTCACTCAGCACAAGCACAGACACCAGCATGTGCATACACTATCGAACAATACTGCTGAAGGTCTGAAGTATTGCCTACACTAAGGGTGGTGGTCGTATCAAGATACCAAACATCTGTTAGCAACCTACCTGCAGCACCAGCTCCTGATCATTCCTAGACCCCACTGCTGCTGCAGTTGCATCCTGCTTAAACGCCATCGGCAGGTGTACAGAGTGGAACCACTTGGCACTTGCTGTCTGTCCTCTTGGTCCACAATCAGCCATAACCAAAGGTGTGGTGATACAGCTGCCAGTCTCTTTCCAAACATATTGCACATACAGGCAGGCATTCTGGCCTCCTGGCAGTTGTGGCAAATCCAGATTCAATGCAGACTCTATGCCAACACGAATGTCACTGAGAAGCTGCTGCTCATGCTGCTGAGATGCTGAAGGGAGCTGAAATTGCTGGCCGTGCTGCTGTTGCTCCTGCTGTGGTGAGTCCAATGCAGGGCTGATACTGCGCGACACTGCTGCTGATGCTGGTGCCGAAGCATGAGTCATCTCAGCTCTCAACCTGCCACTGGCAACAGGCGGCTTGACTGCTGCTGCTGCTGATGACGACGGTGACTTCACAGGTGATACGACCACGGCTGTGTTATCTGCTGCAGGCTCTGGTTCGGTTCTAAGCAGCCCAGCAGCAACATGGCCACCTTCAGTACTCGCACCAACAGCGGCGTCAGCTGCAGTGGCCTCTGGGATGCTGCCAGCAACTGAGGCTTCGTTTGAATTCAGATCAACGGGCACACAAACATCTTCAGCACCAGTAGCAGTGCCTGGTACATCTGTCACTGGTGCTGCAGTATGGCTGCTGCTATCTACCTGCTTGTTATGCAGCTGAGCCTGAACATTTGACTCATCACCATGTATGACTCTGCCCAGGCCTGTCACTGGTGCTGCAGCTGTCTGCTCTGCCATCTGATCTGCAGACGGTGCTGCTAGTGCTGCCAAAGGCCCTGATATCTGCCAGTATGCTGCTGTCTGTTTCACCAGATCAATGTATGGTGCTTCAGCTGGTTGCAGCTCCAACAGCACCTTCACCTTCAGCCGCATATTTCCCAGGTTCTTGGCCATTGGGTGTATCACAGCAAACTCCCCACTCAACCACCTGCAGCTAGGTCTCTGAGCACCTGGCCTCAAGGACAGCAAAGGTGACATATCCACCTCAACACTGCCCACTGGCACCATCAGCTGCTGCGGCTGACTGCCGCCGCTACTGTTGCTGCTACTGTGCCGGGAGGACTCCTGCTTGCTGATTGCGATCACCAAGGGATATGCGATCAGAGCTCTACCTAGCCTCCAGTCTGCTGTAACCCAGTGCCTACCACAATACTGCCAGTCTACGTGCCAGCTCTGTCCAAGGAGGGTGCTGCTGCTGGTGCCGCGCAGGCTGCTGTTTGCTTTCATCTGAGTGTGTTCCTCACGCTCTCGTCCTGCAGGCACCCGGGGGGTGGATGAGCATCAGCAGCAATTGCACGAGCACACAAAAAGCAAGCCTCGGTCTTTTGTACCTGAGCTGATAGCAGCCAACAGACAGACAGGCACAATGCACACCACTGGGTACCCTACCTGGTAGCCTATATGCCGCCACATAGTTTGCAATTCTCGGTCGCTCCATCACCACATGATCACCTCCAGGCAACATGAGCTCCTGTATGTGTATGCTGACTGCAGCCAGTTGACCCTCCAGTCCCTCATGAGGATGTGTCAGAAGAGGAGTCAACATCGAGGTTGACGGGGGCGGAAGCAGCTGCTGCAGCTGAGGATACCTGAACACAGCAGAACATAAGAATTGCATCGACACTGAGTTGTCACGAAGCATGGCACTGTTCACTCCTGTTGCGCTGCAGCATCGAAGGCAGAAGACTCTGGGAGAGACCCTTGCCAAAAGACATCTTGTGCTTGGGTGAGCTTGCTTATTGACATGCACAGTGAGTTTTGTGCTCGTGAGTCTTTGGCGTCTTTGATGATGATCCTCACCTGCACAGTGGGGCATCTGCTGCTGGGCAACAGTCCAAAGTCTGTCCTGCTATGTGTGTGAAGTACACAGCAACCTGCACTGCCCCTACAGCTTGACCATACTGAGACTTCAGCACAAGCCAGCTGCGGATACCCTGGGTCACATGAAACAGCAAACAAGCACAGAGTCATCCGTCTGGAGAGCTGATGCTTGGCCATGCTGCAGAAGCTACAACATCACCGATGATGCAGAGACCATACGAAGTGCCAAAGACCATACTGGTTCAAGTCAGTCGGCAGCCGGTCTGGCACAAAAGTGTAGTAAGCAACCGCCCTAACACTGCACCAACCTGTGGCTTGACCAACAGCTCACATAGTGACAGTACGGCACTCCCCAGCAACACTTGCTGCTGCCCTGACATCACAAAGCTGCTTGATTGCCCTCTTGACAGTGCTGCTGCTACTGCTTGTGACCTTGGGCAGTGATGCCACAGCTCAACTGAGCTGGCCTGGCTGACTATAGCCGTCACAGTGGTGCTGTCAAGGGTCAGGTGAACTAGCTGCTTGTGGTGAAACTGAGGACAGAAAGTTTGGGCCTGAATGTACAGCAAAAGCATGTGCCGGTCAGCGAGGACGCATACTGTTGGCCCTGCATTACAGCACACTACTCGTGAGGTTGTTTTGTCCAACGATACTGAAGCGCACTTTGCTGAATGCCCTAGAATATATCTTTCCTGTGCTTACCTGGAAGGGTGTTTTGATTTGGGCCAGACTCTTGCTGCTGCCTGTGACATTGCTGTTGATGTTTGGCAGCAGGTTCATGGTGACGTATGGGTGGGGGCCTAGTCGACGGGCAGACCCCAGTAAGCTGGAGTGGCCGCCTAGGCACTTCTCAGCTTCAAGCACTGCAGCCTGCACAAAAGCAGCAGATCACAACATATGTGTAAAACAAGGACAGATCTTCTGTTCATTCTGTCAAACATCAAGTCAGTAAATTGAACGCTTGACCCAGCGCAGCAACCCATCCATGACATGAAGTTGGTTTGAGCAGCAAACACTGCACAGAAGACTACTCCATGTGCTGATACGACCTTACGCAGCTGTCGGTGAAATACCACATCTCCAACATGTCTGCAGTACACGACAGAGAGCTAGGAGTGCAAGCTGCCACTGCAACAGCTGTACGAAGAAGTTACCTGCAACCCACATGCTCTAATGACCTCAACACATATCTCAGCTGTCAATGGCGCGTTACGCTCTGGCTGGCTGTCTTGCAGCTGAAGCTGGATGTGCAGCTTGTCAGGTGCTGGGTCCAATGCTGATGCACCCTGCAGCCCTGCAAGTGGGTGATCAGAGCCAGCCGCATCCATATGATGCCGTCTGCTGACATCTACCTCAGCAGGCCCAGCTTCTACCCGCAGTCCTTGATGCCATGGCAGTGAGTTGTTTTGCAGTTGCTCCACTGGTGCTGCAGGTGGGTTGCTGGCACATGGCTTTTCACTGCTGAGTTCCGCTGCATCTGCTGCAATGCGTACGCCATCTCCTACTGTTGGTCTGCTGTCATCGACCTCGACATCAACGTCGCAGTCTTCATCATTAGACAACTCGCTGGCTCCTGCTGTTGCCGCAGCTGATGGAGGATGCTGCTGCTCATGCTGGCTGGCCTGTCCATCCCCAGCAGCCGCGTCCTCAACAGCTTGTACGGTTGCCATATCAGCCACAGCGTCCTTCTCGTGGTCTTTGCTTGCTTCATATTCACTGTCAGGCAGTTTATAGCAGTTGCTGGCAGCATAGCTGACAGTGATCTGAAGTAGCGCGGCCCTCTTTGGAGGCTGTACTGCTGCCTCTCCACTGCCTGCTGCGAGCTGCATCTGTACAAAGAAAGACTTGGTGCAGCTGCTGCTTTCTGAAGTTGATGGGTGATCAACCTGACTCAGAGCCAAGACTTGCTGCAGAGGGAGCGAGCCAGATGCAATTAGACTGTCTGTATCATCCTGCCACTTGTTGTACACCTGCATGTCCGACATGTGCGAGTCGCACACAGAACCCAATGCAGGGTGTTACTCGGCATGCGACGCAAGAAGCTGCCCTCCAGACTAGTAAAATGAAGACCAGTAGCAAGCAGCATGGCAATGTGACAGATAGCTTAACTGCTGCAGTACATCACAGCAAGCCCAACATGCTCCTTACCAAAAATTCCAGACACTGATTGGGCTGTCCTTCATCACCCTTGATACAGTCAACAAGAGACTGATGAGGAGGCAGCACCACTGTGTGTTGGGCAAGTGCAGAAAACACTGGAGCAGATATGCATTCAACCTCCTGAGTGAACAGCGGCTCTTCACCTGCATGTTCAGAAACATGCAGCACCAGCATCAACCGACTTGCTCGACAATGTTCTCACTCACCCAGACATGGCACATTCACTCAGATCCTGCCTATGAATACTGCCGAATTAGGCATGCGCATCAAGCCAGCTCTCATGCGTCACAGTCCTGCTGGTGCCCAGTGGTGCACATGCCTGGGAAACTGTACTGCAGGAACCTGCTTTCAGGTACCAGCTGCCCGCCTGCTTGAAGGTCCTGTTCACTGGGCAACCCATTGACGCTGTGAAGTGTGACGCCAATAACATGTTGTATGCCCAACACAGCGCCTTCCTCAACTGCTTCTGGTGCCTCCTGTACAACATCTTCTCCTCCATCACTTTCTGCTTCTGGTGCTAGAGTCACAGACAGCTGGATACTGCCAGTATACTGCCCTCGCAGCACGTTATACAGAGGGTATGTCTCAGATGCCAGACAATCAGCATGGCCCCATGCTGGTGGTGTGGTTGCTGTTGAAGTAAAGCTGCCACAGTGCAGGAGCACCCTGGCGATGCCCAGCAGCTCGCTTGTTGCTTTGTTTGCTGGTGTTGCTGTTGATGCTGGTATGCTCTTCCATAATTCAACTGCCAGATAAGACTTATCTGCTGTCAGTGAGGGAGCTGAAAGGCTCTCAGGTCCCTGAACAAGTGCTGTAACTGCAGAAGCTGACCCACCATGCTGCTGTAGCAGCGCGGTCACATCCATTGCCTTACTCTGCCCTGCCGACTTTACTATGGCAGTGAGGACAGTTGTGCTTTGTGCCTCAGATACCTCCACTGCTGACACTGTGACCAGTAGTTGAGGTCCTAGCATTGCTGTCTGTGTTGTTGCTGTATCAGCTGCAGCTGCTACTGGTTTTTCTGCTGCAGGCCGGCCTAAGGTGCTGCCAAGCTTGTCACCAGCAGGTACCACACTTGCCTTGCCATCAGCAGCTGCCTCGACAACTGATGTTGCAGCGATTGCTGCTGCATCGTGTGCGTCAGGCACAACATCAGGCAGGTGATGATTGTGCTGAGCCTGTTGCTGCTGCTTTTCTACTGGTGACTGCAGCTGTTTGACTGGGCTTGGCCTGTGCGTGCGCCTGACAGAAAGCAGCTCCTGCAGCAGGTAAGAAGAATTCATGTATTACTGTTGACCACATGAATACAATGCGTCTGTACGGTGCCAAGATGTAGTGATTGAAAGGAAACCAGCATGCTCTGCTGATAGCAAGCAAAGAGATACCACAGTAGGTCTTAGCAACCAGAAGGAAGCCGAGCAATGTGTGCCACATAGTTTGAGCTAGCAGTAGTATGCTTATGCACCTGTAGCAGCAAGTCCTCAAGCTCCTCAAGATCTTCCAGTTCTGTGATATCTCCACTCTCATCAGAAACAGCGCTGGTGATGTCATCCACTTCTGAAGCATTGACACCACTGTCTATAGCACTTGCTGCTGACATCTGCAGCAATGCAGCAGCCAGTGGTGACAGCTGCTGCTGCACTTGAGCAGAAGCTGAGCGGACTATAACATCACCAGCAGGTGCGATGACTGCCGGGCCAGCTGCAGTCCCAACTTGTGCTGGTGCTATTTCCATCAGCTGTTGCCCCGGTGTTGCTCCCAAACTGACAACAGCATCGCCATACAGGCAAGATCTCACTGCTTCACAAGGGGCCCTCCATTGGGCCAGTACACTTGACATGCTTGCTGCTGCTGCAGGTGTGGGGATATCTTGTCAATAAGCTGTTGCTGTTGGAGCTGGGGGTAGGTGAATGCTGGACAATTACTGGGTAAAGCTACACTGATCCCACGACCAGCTGCCTGCTCCATTGCTTGTTTGAGCTGCTCTGCTTTGCGAATGACCTCCAGCATAGGGTCAAGAGGTGCGTCAGCTGCTGGGGCACTGGGCTGCATTGCACGCTGCATGATCGCTGAACCAATCATTTGCTGCTGCTGCTGCTGCTGCTGCTGCTGCTGCTGCTGCTGCTGCTGCTGCTGCTGCTGCTGCTGCGCAGTGCGCGCACATTCATCTGCCACATCCTGCGCAGGCTGGGGTTGCTGATGCAAGACAGCTGTATCTGTTTTACGGTCCTGACTGACTGACTTATCAAGTTGCTTCCGAGACCTGCAGATGGGTAGGCTGACATACTCAACGACGTACACACTGAATGCAAAGGCCAAGATGAAAAGCTGCTACTGTTCAGAATGGTTCATACGGAGCAGAATATGGTGTGGTATGCCTGTCAGCACAGAAGGCAGAGCTGCAACAATGCACACCTTGCTTTTTGGTGGTTGTCATGGCTTGTAGCCACGTTCTCCTTTCCAGCTAGTGCAGATGGTACGACTGTTGCGGCAGCTGGTGGAGTAGTCTGCTGCTGCCTGCTCTTGGCGCCTTCCAACCCAGGGACAGGGTACAGAGGCAGCTGCTTGTCTGTGCTGGCTAGGTGCTCATTCATCTCGAAGGATGTTATCATGTTCGTGAAACCAACCCGCATACTCAGATCAGCTGTTGCTAGGAGCTGTTGGTGTGCCCCATAGCATGGCATGTTCGTCTCTAGAGGTCTGCCAATGTCCAGCTGTGAGACTTCAACAGTCACGGTGCCCACAGACCTCCCTGAGGGGCATTCCTCCAGATGGGCTGTAAGACTACCCATGTCCTTCAAATACCTTGACAGGTATCTCGGTCCGCATGTTACAGGGAATGCAGCTCCTGCTCCTCGGCTGCTGTGAAACGGCACTACTGTGTCTGCTGTGCTGCCCCACCACCTGAACCGCACTTGCACCTGAGGCGGGGGCCTGCGGTACTTCCAATGAAGAGAGTGAAAGCATATCACTAATTCTCCTTTCACTTCGCCTTTGACGTCTGGTGGTAGCGTGATTGATGCGATTTTCACATCAGGACCCTTTCCTGTTGTTGAGGCAGGCCCTTGCTGCTGCATGTTAAACATACAGCTGCAGCAAGCATAAAACTAGAAAATATGAATGTAAAGTCGCATCAAGAAGAGCGCCTGCGCGCTTGCGGAGCACTTCAATGGCACCGCGCTCAGCTGCTGATATTTGAATATGTCAACATGCAGTGATCGGCCAACTTGGCTCTTTCTTGAATATATGATGTAAGCTCGAGGCCGTTCAGTGTTCTCTGAACGCCTTCAATGTGCAGAGGCCAGTGCATGTGGTGTGTCTGCATATAACAGAAACTGTCGTTGCACCTGCTGCTGTCGGGAACGGCGGTGACAAACACACGTTCTTCGAAAGATATGCTCTAGGTTGGCAGCAATTAATACTGCGAGGTTGCAGCGGTGTGCTGTTGCACGACAGCGTGCAAAAACTGCAAGTTCGCGTCTCAAACTAGTAAACACTGCGCGCTCAGACCTCTCTACGAATCCAGGTATCTCATATGTCACTTAACTGACGGCATAGGCCTGTTGTGGCTTTACGCGCTCGTTGACTGCAGTAGGTGAAGTACCTCTGCAAACTCACTCCTCCCAGTCGGGATTCAGCCCCAAAACAAGCGGAAAACCTAAGACTGTTGTACTTTTGGAACTCACACCACATAAGGAGGCCCTTCTTGTGCTTCGGAAGCAGCGGGAGTTTGAGTGCAGTCGTGGATGCGCTGTCGACAAGCTTGAAATGTCCACCACAGACATGTTGGAGTCAGGTATGTCAGCCTCTAGAGTGCAGCAGTCCAGCTCCAGGCTCGGCAACTCACTCACCAGGTGTCGAGCTGCTGCTGCAGGTGGCACAGCAGAGCTTGTCACCGGCCAGCGTCCTTTGCTGCTGGTGACCACGGTGGACATTGGAGAAGGCAAGTCCGACAAGATAGAAGTTAGAGAAGGAGACGAGCCTATGGATGTTGCACAAGCGTTCGTGGTGAAACACAAACTTCCCCAGGCAATCATACCCAGGCTGGCACTGCACTTGGAGGACAACCTGGTCAAAGTGGTTGCGCAGAAGCAAGCTGCACAGCAGGTATGGAGACACCCTTTGCAGCT
>JARWLF010001496.1:0-10088 GCA_029853055.1 Scenedesmus sp. KT-U | reverse complement strand
GTGCGTCCGTGTTGTTGACAACATGCACACGGCAGGAGATCCGGGAGTTATCGTCATCAGGGTCTGCTGCTGCGGTTTGGTTGGTCCCTGTTGATACTCCAGCAGCTGGGGCTGCCACTGGGGCAGCTGCTGGTGCCGCTACTGGGGCTGCAGCAGGTGCTGCAGCCACTGGTTTAGCTGCCACTGGTGCCGCTGCTGGGGCTGCTGATGCCGGTGCTGGGGTCCCAACTGCTGGCGCTGTCGTTTGTGTTGCAGCTACAGGAGTTCCTACTGCTGGCGCTGTCACTGGTGCAGCTGCTGGAGTCGCTGTCACTGGTTTTGCTGCTGGGGCCCCTGCTACAGGAGCTGCCACCGGTGTAACCGCTGGTGTTGCTGTTGCAGCTGGTGCCTGCACACAGAGGAGGGCAAACAGCAGTGTTGGCTGGTGCAGGAAGTTACACAGTCATCTAAGAGCTGGAATCTGCTGACATGATGAGCGTGCTGAGAGAATGCTTCTCCTTCGACGCAGCAGCAGGCGAGGATCTTCGGCGGGGTTTTGGACCAAGTTCGTCACAGTGGGGTCTACATGTCCCCACAGCAGATGCACAATAACTAACCTGTCCCCATATGCTCTGGACACAGCTTGCTGCAACCAGTACCAGCACCAGCCGGCGCCAGTGCTGGTTCCGTGACCGCATACTACGATGGATCCAAGCTGCTGGCTACGAGTCCTGGGAGCTGGCGATAGTATGCTGTGCTTGGTGCCTGAGGTACGATATGCCCCATAGCAAGGGCAGGTGTGAACGTTTGGCATTGGAAGGGTGCCACAACAACCCGGTAATCATGTTCAAGGTGGATCGACCGCATGATCATCAGCTGGCGCTGGCTTGGACGGGTCAAGCAGCATCGTCCACTACGAAGGTCGGGACCGACCATCAGACCATCAACACGTGCTCAAATACAGGTCCAAGGTGCCAGGTAGGGCACATAGTTTGCTAGGTAGGGACTTCAACCATGACATGACGACGATACCCTGGTAGTTCAGGATTTCACAGCAGGGGTTCAGTATGAAGCGGCCCCCGTTGACAGTGCAAGATGGGAACTCAAGACCGACGCCAATTGTGTGTAACAACAACAGCACAGAACATTACGACAAATGTGTTCTTTACACCTACTGCTCCTGGTGGGATGGGTCGCACTTGTTCTAGGTAGGTGCTACAGGAGAGCTGCAGCAGCTTTGGTGCTTCAATTGTCAGAATTAAACGCTAGTATACGCTTTTGTAGGTGCTGATCAGTGTTCCAACACAAAGAGATTGACTCAGTATGAGTACGGGCATGTCTTCTCATCGCAACGGGAAAAAGGTGCCCAATTCGCAGGTAGGCCAAGTTTGGCTCCAAGAAGCAATGTTATATATGTATGCACAACGTACTAATCATTGTGTTGCTGCAGACTTGCCGGGTTTCAGCAGAAGCGTGTATGCAGAAGACCATGCCTTGCTCACTCCGGAGTCGCGCGTGTGGGCACCCAACACTTATGGCTGGTGCGTTGGCACATACATCGCACTCATTTGAAAATAAATATGACAATGTACACTAGCAGTGACTGCTGTAGTAGGCACAGCTGTTGTTTGCTGCAGGTGTATCTGCTGCTGTGTCATCTGCCAAGATTGATTAGCCTGAGGGTGCCCACACTTATTTCACAGCTTTGCGCGGCACTAGCTACATATGTTCAATAGTCAATTCATCAATGTGTCTTTGTGCTTAAGCAGTATGTAGTTGCTGTTGTGTGCAGGAGTAACAGCTTGACCGCGCACCTCATCACTCCCCACAAGGGACCTCACTTCACCATGTACCTGGTACAGATGCAACAAGACAGCAAAGCAGCAACATTGTCACACAAAGTGGAAAGGTGAGCAGAAGAGGCTTCTTGGCTTGCAGCATTGTCACTGCTAGCACTGGGCAGCTTGTTGCGCAACACTAGCTAGCTGCACTGCACATCCTGCAAAAAGCTCTTGCGGTCTGCTTGTTGACTCTCAGCAACCTGTGCATGGTAACAGACCTCGCAGTCTGTCATATGTGCTTACCATACTTTTTTGAAGTTTGACTCACCCATGTCGAGTCTTGGAAGTGGCTGTTCCATTGACAGCTGTCACCCCATCTTTTGATCTGTCATATGCTTCGACTTGCAGATTTGTTTTCATTGTTGAGGGTGAAGTGGAAGTAAGCCATGAGGGCAAACAGCTCAAGCTGGTGAGCAACCAGTATGCCTACTTCCCTCCTGGGGCCAACCAAACGTAAGTAACGATCAGTGCAGGTTCATGAATCTGCTGAGCCACCCTAATTGCACCCGATGACCTCAAAATAGGCGGTTAGCAAGTCTGACCAGCCGTCAATCACACCAACCTGCTTTCGTGTCGCAGACACTACATGAAGTGAGTATGGTCCAGCAGTCTAGTCGCGCTCAACTTGTATATCGTCCTGCCGCAGGTTGACCTCCTCCAAGGGTGCTGGCTTGTGTGTGTTTGAGAGAGTGTACAGCAAGAATGTGAGTGATAATAACCAGTTAAACAACATCACGGATCATAGTGACTATCATATCTATTTACACAATTTCCTGTTCAAACTGCCGATAAACTGACATCTTGAATATTGTTCTTCACATCACGACATGTTGATCAGGGGTTGCCAAGTCCTGTGCTTTGATTCCTCTGCCAGCTGAATCGTGTCATTAACCATGTGATGTTTTCACATGTACTTGATGTGTACCTGCATGTTTACTCCCCCAGGGTCGTCCCTCCTTCCAGTACGGTACAACTGATGATCAGCCAGTGCTCCCTGTGGACCCCGAGGTGTTTGTGCTCCGGAAGCTGCTGCCGACAACAGATGACTATGACTTCAACATTCACATCATGGACTTTGAACCCGGACAGTACCTGTATGTGAAAGAAGTGCATTACAACCAGCATGGACTCCTCTTGTTGCAGGGACAGGGGATCTATCGGTTGGGCAACAACTGGTAAGATTCAGCAGATATGTGCAGCATATCGCATGCTATATATCTGTATGTGCAGGCTTGCCTGTGTTTATGCCATGCCACTTGTTAAGCTGCTCTATGTGGCATGCCTGTAGTGATGCTCATCGAAGTATCGAGATTTCTACAACCTGCCACTGTGTGCCACCATTTCCAGGTATCCTGTACAAGCTGGTGATGCCATCTGGATGCCACCTTTTGTCCTGCAGTGGTATGCAGCACTGGGTACGCAAAACAGCAGGTACCTGCTGTACAAAGATACCAACATGGATCCATTGCTTTCACCCTGAGCGTGATGGGCGGTTGTATGAAGGGCACGATTGACTCTCAATGCATTGAAAGTTGGTTGCGGATGTGAAAATGTACTTGCATCTATACTGTGGCGTGGGTTGAGAGGCCAGTGCCTCCAGCATCGTAAAGTAGCAGTAGGAGTAGCAGCAGCAGCAGACTTCAGCTTGGTTACGAGCCACTGCAAGGTGGACTTGGTTTTGCTAGGCTATGACTCGACCTAGCCAGGTGTGCTGACAAAGGAACATTCCAAGATGACAGCTGATCGCTTGTTAGAGCGTATATGTGCACATTGGAAGGTGGTTGAGGGGTGAGGTTGTGAGGATGGTTCTGTTGATACTGGAGATGGGATATTCCGCACGCAGCATATCTTGTGGCAGACATGCGGAACATGATGGTAGCACAGCCTGGGATGAGAGTGTCCACCGCAGTACACATGTACATGTAACAAAAGAACCATGAGAGGCGTCGCTGCTGATCGCAAGAACTTGCAAGTCTTGCAATGACTGGAGTGCTGGTACGCGAGCGTAATGAGTGTTGAAGTTGGCATGTGTTCGAACACTGCTGTGTCACCGCACGAGGTGAACCGCCCAATAGAGTAGTACGCGCCCCGCAGTACGTCCTACACTGTTGTCATATGTAATTCGACGGTTATCAGAAGTATTGAAGCCGGTGCGGGACGAGTTGCGGTGAGACAGATGGTTGTACTCCCCGTCGGGTTTACACCTTGCTTTGGTGTAGGCCAAGACACCAGTCAGAAGTAGCAGAGCTCAAATACAGGTTTGTCTAAACACTTTGCTGACTTGGCACCATGTTTGCTCTTCAGCCACTGCTCCGGGCTGGCGTGTTCGAGCCCGGGCCGAGACTCACCTGCTCCGTCTCAGGTGTTGTTTACACCGCTCATCTGGGCGTGAATGGGGAGATCAGATGTTTGTGTGGGTGTGCCGAAACCTTCAGATCCCCGTCCGCATACTCAGTGCACATTAAGCGAAAAATCAATGCCAAGAGGAAGGCTGATGGTGCGTTCGGCGCGAACAAGTTCTGACGTTCATCTGATGGTCACAATGCACATGTTTGTGCGTCGCTGGCTCTGTTGGGGTCGTTTTCTGCTTTGCATCTCCAACGCCATGGCTGTCCATCGGCATCGCACTGTCCGCCGTGGAGTTGGTTTAGCCAAGGATATACCGCTGTGATCAACAAGTATGGCCCTTTTGTATGACCTCAAGGCTGTACTGCATGCTATATACCAGCGCGGGCGGCATCACATAACACCCGCTGCCAGCATGGCATGATGGTCCCGCAACCTGACTTGCACCTGTCATATCTTGCAGATGGGTGGACGAGCACTAAGTACATGGGCGTCCCACTTGGAGCCTACAGGTCCCAGCTAGAAGAGCTGCTTACAACGGACAAGACATCAAACAACAGCAACAGCTCAGGCAGTGCGAGCTCTGAAACTGCTGTGCTGCTCTCACAAGTAGTGAAGCAAAAGCGTAAAGGTCGAGCGCCACGCAGCACCATCAAGTCAGGACACCCTTCCAGAAACGAAAAGAACGATGAGGTTGACAACGCAAAACAGCCAGTGCCTTCTGCTGAACCTCTGCAAGCCCAAGGAGACCGGCAACACTTCACAAAGCAACAAGCGTGCAGGATGCAGTCACCCGTGCGAGCTGTGCGTGAGCTACCGCTGTCTTTCAAGAACATTGGTGCGTTGTGGAGGTCTTCAGGGGCTGTTGAAGCAGACCTGCAGTACACCTGGGTGCAGTGCTGCGACCCTGCCTGCCGTAAATGGCGCCAAGTGAAGTACAACAGCAACCTAGTCTGTGACAACTGGGTGTGCACCAACGGCACAGCCGAAGGGTGGGTATCAAAATGGTGATAATATACCTTCGCCATGTTCAAGCGTCTTCAGCAGGGCCGTGCACTTTTAGCTGTGCTCAAGTTCATCTGTCATCAAGGAGTGTTGCAGTCAAAGTGTCAACAATGCACAACTACTCCTTGTGGTCTGCCGTAGCAACAGATAGTCAGCTGTCTCTGTTTACCTTTGCAGGCATCAACGATCAGACTGCAGTCCACCCCAGCAGCTCCCAGACCTTCAGGTTCAGTGGCTGTTGCAGGATGAGGCTGCTAAGAGGTTTGCTGCAGCCAGCAGCAGACCCAGCCTTGAGGTCTGTGATGAACAGCAGTTTGAGGCAGACCTGCTCGGCTTTTTCACAGCCAGGGGAGATGAGCAGCTGGCTGCTTTGGTGAGGGACAAGAGAATCACTTGGTGAGGTGGTGGGAGTGCAACGGGTGTGACCTTACAGGTGCACCACCAGCCCTTTCATTGGGCGTATGTTCTGTAAGGCTTCCAAAGACAATATTTGCAATTGTGCTGTGTTGAACTTTTTTGGCCACCCACATCTTGCTTGTACCCAGGCGTAATCTAGGAGTTGCTTGGTTGGTTGTACATCAGCAATATACAAAGCATTTAGCACATAACCACTCTGCAGCTACTAGCAAGTAGCTAGCTATGATCAACCGATGTTGCAGTCTACCAATTGTTTGCCTGCTGCATTCTGCTGCCCGCTCTCTTGTTTCACTTCCCCTCACCCCCGCAGCAACAACAGCCCTCTGGACCTGTTTGGCCTGTACCGTGAAGTTGTGCGGCGAGGTGGACTGGTTGACAATGAGAGATATGATGAACGCGGCAGGTGGAGCGGGGGCATCAACTTTGCAGGTGAGACCGACAGCAGCAGGGGACGTCTTAGTGTCATGATTGAGACACTGCCACTGCCACTGCCTGCAAGAAGCTTTGGGTGCTATTGAAGGCAGTGACCAACCAGCATCAGGGATGCCTCTTTTGGCCTTAGCCCAATATGGGACACCTAACAGGCTGTCTGCTGTTGTCTGTACAGGTGATGTGTTTCCTCGCCTCAAGAACTTCACCGCGAACAACCGCGCCACGTCAGTGGGCAACCAGCTGCTCAACAACTACAAGAAGTTCCTGCTGGCTTATGAGAAAGCTTACCGCAGCAGAGACATCAAGACAACTGCAGCAGGATTAGCAACAGATGCAGCAGCAACTTCAGCAGGTGCAGCTGCACCAGCTGGTCTGTTGGTACCAGCGGCTGCAGGTGCTGATGTGGTTGCTGGCAGTACTGATGCACTGAGCCGACATCACACAGCTGTTGCCGCAGCAAGTGACAGTGACTGGGAGTCTGATGTGCATGAGGATGATGATGTTGATGTCAATGCAGGGGCGGGTCAGGTGAGCAAGCCTCTGTGGTGGTCCCTTGCTGGTCAATGATGGTGGTGGCTCTGATTCTTCAAATCCTCTCACGTGTTGTTTGCTGAGTGTGCTGAAGCCTACACGCTTATCTGATTAGTACTTGTGTTGGTGTGTAGCACCTTTGCTGAGTTGTCTTACGAGCAGTGCTCCTGGCGTAGCAGCTGCAATGGTCAGAGTCTGTGGGTATGTGGTACATTTGGGGTGTCACTTTCTGTTGCTGCAGGCATCTAACCCGCTGGTCATGTTGGCAACAGCAGCACTGGTGCCAACCCCAGGTCCTCAGCAGCAGCAGCAGCAACAGCACCAGCGCGTGACAGTAACACGAGATTTTACTGCAGATCTTTCAGCAAGGCTCAGTAAAAGGCCGCGCCTCAGCCCAGCTGCAGCAACCACCAGCACCAGCACACCTGTAGTGCCAGAAGCACACGACCTCCAACAGCAGCAGGAGCAGGTGTATCACCATGCTGATGGCTGCATACAGTGTAGTATAGCAGGTTCTGCAGCTTACGTTCGACAGCTACAAGCAGCCGCAGCACATGCAGTGTCAGCACATGATTGCACTGCCGTTAAGTCCTGGTGTGCGCCTGGCTCCCTAGTGCTTGTCAGTGACAGCGAGCAGCAGCAGCAGCAGCACACCGATCAGGTATCAGCAGCTATAGTTGCTGACATCAGCCAGTTGCCTTGTTCTCTAGCACAACCAGCAGCAGCAGCAACAGCTGCATGTAACAATCAAGGCTCTCTGCTGCCGCATGTGGACAGCCTGCCGAGTACCACTAACAGGCACAGCAGCAGCATTAGAGGTGTGCTAGGCAGCTGGCTACCTGTGTTGATGCTGGGCAGTAGACGTCTGTGTTGGGTGCCTGTCAGCAGCTGCAAGCCATTAACACCAGCTGATGTTCAAGCTGCATTGGCAGCAGCTTGGAGCAATGCACCAAGAAACATCATTGACAGGACTGGCAGCAGCAGCAGCAGTGGTCAGTTGACTGCACAGCACAGCAGTGTCATGGTTTGCTGCTGTGATCACAGCCAAGGGTGCAGGTACGCACACTCTGCTGCTGCTGGGCAAGAGAAGCAGCAACAGCAACAGCACACTACAGGCCACTGGTCAGAGCATGTGAGGGGTCTGAAGCAGGCCCTGCAATGGGCTACCTGCAGCAGCAGCAGTCCGAGTTCAACATCAAATGCCCCCAGGAGATGTGTGACAGCAGTTGGTTGTGCTGCTGTTGCTGCTGATCTCTTGGAACTTGAGGGTCAGCTGCCTCCTGTTGGTGTCAGCAGCAGCAGCAGCGGTGCATTCTGGGATGTTTGGCGTGCAGATGTACAGTCAGCTGCTACACCTCAACAACTGGCGCATCAGGTGTGTGTGATGGGTCAACGACAACACAGCAGCAGCAGCAGCAGCAATTTCAAGACATACTCACTGACCATAGACTGCTATGCCTCTCAGACTACATTGTGCTGGTACAAACTGCACATCCTCATCAGGTTTGCACCACCTGCTGTGTCCTAGGTTCATCAAAGCATCAATCAGTGTCCCTCCTCTCATACCCACTATATGTGGTGATTCTCATTATGCAGGTGCTGATGTTGGTGTATCAGCTCAACAGCCAGCTGCTGCTGCCAGGAGTTGATGATGACCTGTGGAGTGAACTGCAGCAACTGCTTGGCATCACACAACACAAACCTACTGCTGCTGCTGCTGATGCCCAGGACACTGATGCACAGGGTTATTACTCAGAACACAATCACCCACAGCACAGTAGCCACCACCAACCCCAGCAGCAGCAGCAGCAGCAGCAGGGACAACATGACCAGTCAAGCAATGCAGTATCTCAGGCTCCCAGTGTGCTAAGTGTGAGTGAGGCAGTGAGAGTGGTCACACTAGCAGTAGACTGGGGCAGGGCCAGGCAGCTCTGGCAGACTGGTACGGTGGGCTACTGCTGCCAACAGCAGCACCCTGCTGCTGCTACTGGTGGTGGTGGTGGAAGGCGGACAGAGGTTGGGACAGGTGGGGATGACGCAATAACAGCAGCGGACGAGCGGCAGGTACAGCAGCTGCCTGCAGCAGCACCCCTGCTGCTGCCACTGTTTCAGCAGCAACAACATCAGCAGCAGAGCACGGGTAGTTGCAGGTCAGAGCCGCAGCAGCAGCAGCAGCTTGTAGCCATGGGTGCTGGCTGTGATGTTGAACAGCTTGTTAGTCTGCTGCTGTGTGCTGCTCCAGCCCTGACCTCTCCTGAGACATCAGCACCACCTGTCAACTCATCAGCAGTCAACAATGCTGACCTGTCACCACAACTGTCAGCAGCAGAAGCATTCGATCCAACAGAAGCAGCAACTGCAGTAATGCAAACACATGGGATAGATTCTGTACCTTCTGCAGCAGCAGCAGCAGCAGCAGTGAATGCATCTGGTCAGTGTCTACAGAAGCACAACCAGGCTGACACCACAGCAGCACCCATGGTTGTACAAACATCCACCTTGAAGGTGTTAGCAGACCCTTTGATGCAGAGTGCATCTGGTACTGCTGCTGCTGCCATAACATGTGCTGCTGCCAACCCCAGTGATGCTGTCAATGTTGTCAGTCTCAGCTGCTTATCAGGTGACAGCTTCACCTCCAGTCATGAGGTGCTGCCTCAGCACATGCAGCAGCTGGTGACTCACAGCAGCAGCAGTGGCAGGGAGGAGGCAGCGGTGGAAGGGTAGTTCTAACCAGTCAGCAGTGACAAGGGAGCTGAACGCAGCTGGTGATAGCGGTGTCCCTTGATGCATGTTGGAATGTTCTCTGTGGGTTACTTGATGATGGTGTGCTGTTGATGTTGTTGTTGCTGTCGCCCGGTATCAAGTTGCTTCTGTGGGAGATACGGCGCCTGGTGAGGAAGTCACACGGACATCCTATGTACAGTAGGAGGACATGACTGTTCGTAGAAATCCTGTTTCTGTTGTCAGCCAGGTAGCAGGGGTGAAAGGCCTGCACAAGCCAGCGACAACTATCGCTGCGGTTGCATCTGCTGATAGATCTCCTGCTGAGAGGTGAGTTACTGTAGTTGTTGATTGGTTTTGGTACAATTGTGCTGCATGTAGTTGCTGTGTTATATGAAGTTCTCTGGGGACACCAGCATCTTTCACGTTGCCTGACTAGGTCTGTTCTGACGGTGACAATATGTGGCTGTGCATCTTGGTGTTGTAGACATGGGGGTTTGAAGGTGCAGCTCAATGCATCATCATTCATACGGTGCATGGTGCATGCCTACTGTTGAGTATGATCAGTCAGTTCTCCACTTGGCTTTCAGTGATGTTTTTTTTTGCATCAGTCAGTTCCCAAGCTGCTTTCAGTCACACCGGGTTTTGGTTCTACTGCAGTAGTGGCTACTATTGCCAAGTACTTTAAGCATGCATGGAGGGTTAGAAACTTTTATGAGCGCAATGCTGGAAGCACTTTGCATGTATTGTCCGCTTCTGAAATGGGGCGCGGGGCCGATGGCAGTATTGCTATGGCTGATGGGTAGTTTATATATA
>JARWLF010001495.1:0-10088 GCA_029853055.1 Scenedesmus sp. KT-U | reverse complement strand
AGGGTCGCGAGGCTCGAGACGACCGCGAAGATGTTCTTGATCCGGTGCATGAGCTCGCGATGGACGAGCAGCGCCTGCTCCTGCGCGAGCCGGTAGGCCTCCGCATCGGCGGCGGCGCGCGCCTCGGCGAGCGCGAGCCGCGCCGCGAGGGCGTCCCGCTCGGCGAGCGCGTCGGCGAGCGCGCGTTCGGCGCGCTTCAGGCGGGTGACTTCGCGCACGACGCAGCAGAAGCCGCAGGTGCGCCCCTCGTCGTCGGCGAGGACGCGCAGCTCCGCATGCAGCCAACGCTCCGAACCGGCCGAGATCGCCCGCAACTCGCATTCCGCGCGCGGCACCCGCTCCGAGCCGTCGTCCACGAGCGCGCCCTGAGCGGCGGCGAAGACCGGGCGGTCGTCGGGATGGAGGCATGCGAGGAGCGCCGCGAGCGTGATCTCCGAGGCCGGCGGCAAGCCGAGAAGCGCCCGGGCGGCGGGGGTCGCGATCACCTCGCCGGTGCGCGAATCGTACACGAAGGAGGCGGACAGCCCCTCGCCGGACGCCGCCTCGTATCCGAGAGCCGGCGATGCGGTCTCGTCGGCCGTGCCTTCGGCAAGGGGGTCGCGCACGCTTCGGCCTCGATGTGGGGGGATGACGGGGCGGTTGACCCACCTCCGCCGAATCGCATTGCCGGCATGTGGCCACGTCGCGGCCGTGCTGTCTGCGCACTAGTGAACAGTTTCCTAGCTTGTGCGTTGAGGGCGCAGGGCCCCGGTGGACGGGAGACGACGATGGCCTTCGACAGGTTCGGTGCCGCGGGACGCGCGGACGGCACGCTCGAGAACAACCTTCTGCGGGCACTGCGCCCGGACGACCTCGCGATGCTCACCCCGCTCGTGCAGGATTGGAGCGGCGAGGCCGGCGCGCCGATCTACGAGCCCGGCGACATGGTGGACCACGTCTATTTCCCCTGCGGGCACAGCCTCGCCTCGTTTCTCGTCGTGCTCGAGGACGGGCGCAGCGTCGAGACGGTGCTCGTCGGGCGCGAGGGTGCCGTCGGCGGCATCGTCAGCGAGGGGCGGCTGCCGGCTTTCGCGCGCGCGGTCGTCCACGTGCCCGGGCCCTTCCTGCGGCTGCCGATCGCGCGGCTCGAGGAGGCGAAGCTCCGCTCGCCCTCGCTGCGGCGGCTGTTCACGCGCTACGCCGATTGCCTGATCGCCCAGATCTTCCAGGCGGTCGCCTGCAACGCCGTCCACACGATCGAGCAGCGCGCGGCGAAATGGCTGCTCGCCGCGCGCGATCGCACCGGATCGGACGAGATCGCCGTCTCCCAGGAGGAGCTCGCGGCGATGCTCGGGGTGGGGCGCAGCTATGTCAGCCGCGTCATGGGAGCGCTGCGGGCGACGGGGGCGGTCGAGAGCGGCCGGCGGCGCCTGCGCATCGCCGACGACGCGGCCCTGGAGCGGCTCTCCTGCGGCTGCAACGGAGCCGTCCGAAGCCATTTCGACCGCGTCCTCGCGGGGGTCTACCCCCACGAGGACGATTGACGCGGCTCAGCCGCCGCGCAGCTCCGCCTCGGTGCGGACGGGGGCCTCGACGATCGTGCGTTCGACGCGCCAGACGTTGCGCGTGAACGGCACCATCACCCACAGCCCGAGGGCGACGAGCGCGGCGCCGATGGCATAGGTGAAGGTCGAGCCGAGGTGGAACAGCCCGCCCGCCGCCCACGCGGTGGCGATGGCGATGCCGAAGACCTCTGCGCCGACGATGACGGCGACGCTGAGCGTCAGGACGAGCGACAGGAGGCTGCGGGGCTTGTCGAGAGGGGCGGTCATGGTGCGTCTCGCGGGGCGGCGGGAGTGCCGCCGCGAGCATCTATGCTGCTGCTGCTCGCGCCGCAAGGAGGGGCTACGAAAGGCGGATAAGGGGCACGGCCGGCGAGGCACGCTCGAGACGAAAAAGCCGGGATGGCGGACCATCCCGGCTTTCAGTGGAGTGCCGCGATCGTCGAGCGCGAGGCTCGCGACGCGGACCATCGTTGAATGGTCGGGCAGAGAGGATTTGAACCTTATATGTGGTCGTCCTGTCCAGTGTGTATGTTGGCTCCCGATCCCGAATTCGCTTGTCCACGTCCCGTGACGCCCGCCGTGCGCGAGCGCGTCGCGGGTTAATGATCCCGAGCGGCGTTTCGAGAAGAGCTGCCTCGTTAGACTAGCCCCGCCGCAGCTCGAAGGATGTGGAACGTGAAGTCGTTCAAGCGGGGGCGCCGTTCGGGCCCGACGAGTGCCGCCACCATGTGGCCAGCGCCGAGGACGGTCCAAGCTGATCGAGCTCCGCGAGCCTTGTCATTGCGCTGATCACGTCGAGTTGGGCGCGCAGGAAGGGGTCCAACGCCTGAGCGAGTATCGCGGACGTCGCGCCGCGCGGCAGGCCGCATCGGCGCCGCTGATCAGCCGCAAGCGCTGCGAGCGCCCCATCCTTCTGCCGGTGACGGCGATAGCATAGGTTTCCCTCCGTCTCTCGAGCGGAAGGTCTGGGGAGTGATGATGAGGGTGAGGCACGATCCCCGCGGCTTCCGACCGATGAAGCGTGACAGCGACGGCGAGGCTCGCTGCCAGGGGGTTTGGAGCGCGGAGGTGAAAGCCCGGCTCGTCGCCGAGAGCAACGCAAGCGATCGCAGTTGCGCGCGTCGAAACGCGCACAGCAGTGCAACCAACCTCACCGAATCTGTGCCAGCAAACAGAGAACCATGCGCCCGACGCGTCGCGGTTAATCGTCGACAGCGACTGGACGTAAAGACCGCTTACTGCGCTGCGACCCTCCACGGCTGATAACCCGCCCCGCCAAAGTGGGGGATATTGGAAGCTCTAAAGTGGAGGGGATTTAAGCGCTGTTGACACGAGCGGCGCACCCGGTGGAGCGGAGCTATCGATGCTCGATCGGTGCGCTCGGCGCGAACTTCTCGAGAACGGCCGACAGGGAGTGCTGGTCGTCCAGACGAGCGCCGAGATCGAGCATTCGCTCAAGGTCGTCTAGATGTCGGAGCATCTGAGCTCGGGCGCCGTCAAGGTCGCGTCGCCGAATCGCGTCTAGGATCAGGCGGTGATCGTCGGCTCCGCAGCGATGCGCACGCTCGCGCTCGTATAGAGCAGCCACCAGCGACAAGCGCGCAACAACGTTCTTCAACATGTCGGTAACGACCACGTTCCCTGCGCAGCGTGAGAGCTCGATGTGGAAGTTGCCGTGGATACGCCGCTTGGCCGCTGGATCGCTGCCGCCGTGCACGGCGTCCTCGTCGCGTGTCAGGGCTTCCAACGCACAGAGATCCTCGTCGGAGGCGCATGCGACCGCACGCGAGACGATCGCAACCTCAAGCACACGACGCGCTTCGAGAAGCTGAGACGCTTGCGCCTCGTCCGGCGACGCGACGAAGGCCCCGTGATTGCGGCGGCGCTCCACGAGGCGCTCCCTCTCCAAAATCGTGACGGCACCTCGCGCCACCGTTCGGCTGACGCCGAAATGCTTGGCGACCACGTCCTCCGCGATCTTCGTTCCCGGTCGGAGCGCACCGTCCGATATGGCGCGAGCTAATGCGGTGCAGATACTGTCAACGATGTCGTCGCCATTTTGTGCGGCACTCACCGTTCGCTCCTGCGTCGGTTGGGGACCGCCGGCTTACCACGACGTGTCGGTATGGCTCAACCCCTGCCGAGCCTCTCTTGCCGAATTCGTGCACAGGCTCTGCACGTTTCGTGAGCGCCCAGCGACGTAAACATGTGCAGCTGACGCCCTTGTAAACTCAGCGCAAATATGGACGATAGAACTGTCGCAACCAGTTTCGCAACTTGCGCCGAAAGCGGACGCTCACAGGGAGCTCCGACGGGGGAGGCCGCTCTCATGACCGCATCGTTCACGGCGCGCGTAGCTCGGCATACCGAACCCGTTGGGAATGTTGAGCCCGCCGAGACGCCGTCAGCGGAGGACGGCCATGGCATCCGGATTACGAGCCTGTCGCATGCCTACGCGGGAACTCCTGCGCTCTGCGACGTGAGCTTTGCGGTGGCGCGTGGGCGCATTGTCGCTCTGCTCGGACCGAGCGGTTGCGGAAAGTCGACGATCCTGCGGGCGATCGCGGGCCTGCTCACCCCCGATCGCGGACGCATTCATCTCGACGGCAGAGACCTCGGCGGCGTTCCCGCGCGCAAGCGCGAGATCGGCATGGTATTTCAAAACTTTGCCCTCTTCCCCCACATGACCGTCGCCGAAAATGTGGGCTATGGCCTCGCTGCAAGAGGGGTACCCAGAGCCGCGACTGCGCAGCGCGTCGCAGAGATGCTGCGCCTCGTGCGCCTTCAAGACTACGCCGAACGCTTGCCAAGAGAGCTGTCGGGCGGCCAGCAGCAGCGGGTGGCGGTCGCCCGCGCGCTCGCCGTCGGGCCCTCGGCGCTCCTCCTCGACGAACCGTTCGGCGCACTTGACCGCGCTCTGCGTGCCGAACTCCAAGACGAGTTCGTCCGCATGCAGTCGCATCTGGGCATCACCACCGTCATGGTGACGCACGATCAGGAGGAAGCGCAGACGGTCGCCGACGTGCTCGTTGTGATGAATGTCGGGCGCATCGAGCAGGTCGGAACGCCCGAGGAGATCTACGACCGGCCGGCCTCTCTCTTCGTCAACCGCTTCATCGGGCACACCAACGTCTTTCGCGCACGCGCGGCTGGCAAGTCCGCCCTGCAAATGGATGATGGCCTAGTCGTCACGCGGGCACGACCGGTCGGCTTCGTGCCCGGCTCGCCCGTGGTGGTGACCTGCAGGCCAGAGCACACCGCCATCGTCGGCGTCGAGACTCCCGGGTGCATGCCCGCAACTTGGCTGCGCTGCGTGCCGGTGGCGCACCTACTCTGCGTGGACCTTCTCCTCGCGGACGGAACTCCGGTGAAGAGCCTCGTTGACCGACGCGACGGGCCACGCCACGCCCCAGGCGCATCCGTAGCTCTGCGGCTGGATCCGGAGCACTTGCACGTATTCCCCGAGCCGAGCGGCGAACGCTCGGTCTCCTATCCTTTTGCTCACACTCACTGACGTGAAAAGGACCTCGCCATGACGTCGAACATCACGCGCCGTACGTTCACCGCCGGTGTCGCCGGTCTTCTCGCGACACCGTTCGTCACGCGGCGCTCGCTCGCGGCAAGGTCGATCGTGGCGGCCACCTTCCCCGGCACGTGGGAGGACGCTTACCGGTCCACCGTGGTGCCACTGGTCGCCCGCGACGGGATCAACGTGACGATCGCCCCCGCGCTCGCGCAGGATCAAGTCGCCAAGATGATGGCGTCTCCTGGAAGACCGCCCTATGATGCGCTGCTCGTGTCGCCGGGGCAAACGGCGATGTTGCTAGAGGCGGGGGCGATTGAGGAGATCGACACGTCTCGGCTGAAAAACTGGGACCTCCTGATCGACAGCGCGAAAACGCCTTATGGCCCTTCGGTTACAATCGAAGTCAACGGCATCGCCTACAATCCCGAGGCCGTTCCCACTCCCCGCGGCTATCGCGATCTGTTCGAGAATCCTGTCTACGACGGGCGTGTCGCCTGGATCGGTTTCGGCTCGAACACGGCGACGATGGCGTGGGTCGAGATCGCCAAAATCTATGGCGGCGGACCCGAGGACATGACGCCGATGTTCGAGCTTTTGGCAGGACATCTCGATCGAATCGGCGCGATCGCGACGAGCGGCAACGCGCAGATGACCATGTTTCAGCAGGGCGAAATCGACGTGTTCATGGCGTCGACCGGAAACGTCGCACGACTGCGTTCACTGGGATTGCCCTGCAATTTCGTACACCCCGAAACTGGCTCCCCGGCCGTTCCCGTCACGATCCACTTGGCAAAGGGCGCGCCTGATCCCGATGCCGTCTACGCTTACATGGACGCGGCAATTTCGGCCGAGGCGCAGGGTCTGCTCGCGGCGGCGCCCACGGGGTTTGTCCCGACCAACCGGGAGGTGCCCTTTACGGAGCTCATCCGCGAGTTCGTCACGCCTGAGCAACTCGCCGAGGTCGTCTTCCCCGATTGGGCCGCGATTAACCGGCACCGCGCCGAATGGACGACCGAATTCGATCGCGTGGTCGCACTCTGACGGCAGGAGTTAGCGGCACCATGAGACAGGCCGGCACCCTATTCGCCATGCCGATGCTGGCGCTGATGACGCTGTTCTTCCTTGGGCCGCTGCTCCTTCTAGCGATCGTCAGTGTCAGCGATCCCGAGGGCGGCTTTTCTCTTAACAACTACAGACTCTTCCTCGCAGATTCTTTCGCGCTCGGAGTCCTGGGAAACACGATCCTCCTCGGGGTCAAGGTCGTCGTCGCAGTTACCTGTCTCGGCATTCCGATCGCGCTTCTCTATTGGCACGCGGGACCGCGCCTCCGCACGGTGATCCTGATCGCGACGCTCTTGCCGATGTTAACGAGCAACGTTGTGCGCACCTTCGCTTGGATCGTCCTTCTCGGACGCAATGGCCCGGTCAGCCAGACGCTCCTCCAACTCGGCTTGAGCGACAGGCCGCTCTCGCTCCTATTCACGGAAACCGGTCTCGTCCTAGCGCTGACCCAGATCGAGTTGCCACTCCTCGTCCTCCCGATGATCGCCGTCCTCGCGCGATCCGATCGTCGCCTCTCCGAAGCCGCAGCCGTGCTCGGAGCGGGCCCTTGGCGCATCTTTTTGACGGTGCTGCTACCGACCCTCGCGCCCGCGATCTGCGCCGGCTGGGTCCTGGTCTTCGCCAGCGCCACCACCTCCTACGTAACCCAGTCCGTAATCGGCGGAGCGCGCCTGATCTACATGCCTCAATACGTTTATCGGGAGGTCGGCGTCCTGTTCCAGTGGCCGATGGCGGCCGCCATCTCGCTCCTGCTGCTGGCCTCGACCGGTGTCGTCATGCTCGGCCTCACGATGCTCGCCCGTCACAGAAGGCTCGCGGCTCATGCGTGACATGCGAGATCGCCTTTCGGAATGGAGCTACGCCGCTTTCGTTGTCGGGATCGGTGGCTTCGCCTTGCTCTTCATGACGGCACCGATCGGCATCGCGCTCCTGATGTCGTTCACGGACGGCGCGACGCTGCGCTTTCCACCGGAAGGCTATTCGCTGCGCTGGTACGCCGCGCTGCTCGATCCCGTGCGCTCGGAGCCGATCCACGTCGCGGCCGCGAACTCCCTGATCATCGCAGCCTGGGCGACACTGGGCGCCGCTCTCGTGGCGGCGCCCGCCGCCTACGGGATGGCCCGGCTCGCTCGATCCACGACGACCGCGATCGAGCCCATTCTCCTCGCACCCCTGGTCCTGCCGAGCCTCGTCTACAGCCTGGCCGCGCTCCTGACCATTAATTGGCTCGGCTCGGGACCGGCGTTCGGCTACGTCGTCGCCGGTCACATCGTCGTGTTCGCGCCCTTGATGTACCGCACGTCTCTCGCGGTCGCTCAGCAGAGCGATCCGAGACTGGAGGAAGCATCGACGACGCTGGGCGCCGGACGTTTTAGGACGTTCCGACGCGTCACCTTGCCGGGCCTCATGCCGGGTGTGCTCGCGGGAGCCTTTCTCGTATTCATGCAATCCATGGACAACGTTTCCGTGACGCTTTTCCTCGCGGATCCGGCGACGACCGTATTGCCGCTGCGCATGTTCGCGATGATCGAGGAGTCGCTCGACGCGCGCGTCGCAGCGATTTCAGGGCTCCTCATCGGGACGACGGTGATTACGCTGCTCGTCGTTCGGCGTGCAGTCCCGCTCGGATCGCAACGCTGACGCAGCGTCGCTCTCGCGACAAGAAAGGAATGCGATGACAATCGCCAGCAGGCACGACGGACAACGGCGGATGGAGGCGCTGCTCGCCGATTTCGAGCCCGATTTCGACTTCTCGCCTTCGCCGCCGCTCCCCGAAACCGAATATGTCGAGCGTCTACGTCGCATCCGGCGCGAGGCTGTGGTTGCCGGACACGATGCTCTGGTGCTCCACACCGACATGGTCGGCTGGTTCCACACCTCGAACGCCTACCTGCGCTACGCGTGCGACTGGATGCGCGAGGGCGTCCTGATCATTCCCACGGACAGCGACGCGCCGCTGACGCTCCTGTCGTTCTTCACCCAATCGGTCATCCTGCCTCCGGGCGGTGAGCCGCTGCTCGTCGAACGTATTCTCCAAATCGGAGCGATCGGCCGGGAATATGCCGACATCCCGGGATCCTCCGAGCAGAAGACGGTCGAAGCAGCAGCGGCGATCTTGATCGAAAGTGGGCTCGCACGCGGCAGCATTGGGCTGATCGGGGACCGCTGCTCGGCGGGCTTCTTCGCCGGACTGCGGACGCTCCTTCCGCGGGCGGCGTTCGCCGGGGAAAATGGTATCATCGACCGAATGCAACGCGTTAGGACGCCCGCCGAGATCTCGCTCTTCAGAACGGCCGCGCAGCTCATAGACATCGGGATCCAGGCGGCTTACCACGTGACGCGTGTCGGCGTAACCGACCGAGAGATATATGCGGCTTTCACCTACGCGCAGCTCGCCCGAGGGGGCGAGACCGGCGACGGCTACCAGATCGGCATCAATCGCTACGGCACCCATTGCGGCAAGCCCTATGGTCGTATCGTGCGTCCCGGCGATCTGATCAACCTCTATGTCTCGAACGTGACCTACCAGGGCTACACGGCACAAACGGCGCGGATGATCGCGATCGGTGAGATCACGGCCCGTCAAGAGCTCGTTCTCGACGCCTGCATCGCTGGTCTGAGGGCTGCCGAGGCGCTGATCCGGCCGGGCGCGCTCGTCAGCGACATCAACAACGCCGCCTTCGAGCCTTACGTCGCTGCGGGCCTGCTAGAATCCGCCGCTGCCCGCACCATGCCCTACAACTGGAGCACCGCGCCCGACGGTGGCCCGTTGGAGATCCCGCGCCGAACGGTTTCGGAGCCCGATTGGGAGGCCCAGGGTCGCAGGCTGACCCACGTCTATCCAGCAACCCACGGCCCTCACAACCCCAATCTCGGGCACTCTGTCGGACTGGCCGGTGCACACAATGCGTTCAACGTGTCGTCTCACAACAACGATCGTCTTGAGGCCGGCATGGTGTTCGTGCTGCACACCCAGTGGCTGGAGCCGCTCTCGGCGGGCTGTAATGTCGGCGACTGCTACGTGGTGACGGCGGACGGCTACGAGAAACTCAGCCGCCACACGGCGCTCGAACCGCATCGGATTAGAGTGGACGCATGAGAGGCGAACATCAGCATTTCGATTTCACAAAGTTGAGCGCGCGGGAGCGCTACAAACTTCTGATCGGCGCCGTCATACCGCGCCCGATCGCTCTGGTGACGACCGTGGACCGGAACGGCCGCGCCAACGCTGGACCGTTCAGCTTCTTCAACGTTCTGACACACGATCCGGCGGTTGTCGCCATCGGGATCGAGAACTACCCGGACATGCGCTTCAAGGACACCGCCCGAAATATCCGAGAAACCGAGGAGTTCACGGTCCACATCGTGGATTCGAAGCTCGTCGACCAGATGGAGATCTGCGCGATCAAGTTCGGGCCGGAGGTTGACGAACTCGCCGAGGCTGGGCTCGAGACACTGCCGGGCGTACATGTGGCCTGTCCAAGGATCAAAGCCGCACCGGCGGCACTCGAATGCAGACGCATGATCACGCTCGAGGTCAGTCCCGCGCGCGAGATCGTGCTCGGCCGCGTCGAGGGGTTGTTCGTGCGCAGCGATCTGGTCGATGCACGGACACTCGCGATCGACCAGATGGGAATGGACGCGATCGGGCGATTGGGCGGTCACCTCTACGCACGTCAAAGCGATCAGTTCGAGATCGTCACCAAGACCGTTGACGAATGGCGATCAGACGCCTCAAACACGGCGGATCGGTAGCCGATGCCTGCGTGAGAATGGGGTATCCGCCTCAACGACGCCCCGACGATCTCGAAATAGGTTTGAGGCTGCGCCCCAGGGCCGAACGAGCTGAACCGCCCCGGGTTTGCCGGAGGCTTTTCGGCTTGCGTCACGCCGCGATGGCGGCGTGCTCGGTGTCAGCCCAGTAGCGGGCTTCGGCCTCGGCCGGCGGGATGTTC
>JARWLF010001494.1:0-14324 GCA_029853055.1 Scenedesmus sp. KT-U | reverse complement strand
TTTCTGCTGGTGTGACCTATCTACTGACGGCAGATGCAGAGCGTTTGACGTGTCCGTCGCAGATTTGAAGCGATCACAGTGCGTAGACGAGCTCACAGTAAATCAGCATACCACAATTTGGTATACACAAGCACTTGACTCCAAAACTTGCGACGAAGCTCGGTTATTTGCACTGCTCAGTAGTTACTTCATCTTGACTACACCCCTCCGAGACAACAACCGAGCCAGGATTTGCAGCAAGCTGTACCCTTGCATACAGCTTGTTCGACAGCCTAGTCCCTGTTATACTCAACACGTATTTCGTCCAAACCTTGAATCAGGCTCAACAGCTTTGACCGAAGCTGCGGACCGGAGCGGAGTCCCTCAAACTGTCAGTTCATACAGATTGGACAATTGCACACTCCGTGCATAGTTTCACACGACCTTACAAGGCCATTTTATACTGATGTCAGCAGAAACCAAAAGTGAAGGGCGGCTGCAGGGATTGCCTGCATACTCACAACTGCATCATATTGCTGTTCACGACGTTCTGACTCTGCACTCAGTGCTTGTGGTATATCCCGTAAGTTACGGAATAACATGAATACACCACAAGCAGAGCAGCATGCTGCCCTGACCTGACAGCAGTTCAGGGCACCTGTACTCACAACAAGCCTAACGAGCCTCTTCTAGTAAACACCAGGGCATGGATGCAACCTGTCACAACTCTCACAACAGAAGGCTCGATAGCTCTAAAGCTTGAGGTTACAAATGCAGTACAGCAAAACAACCATTCAAAAGCAACATACAAAATCAATGGCAGAGATGTGTCAAGTGGGTATGCACTACAGATGTTGCCGTCCAACAGTGCAACGACAACAACATGCTGGTGCCTGGTACTCTGGGCTGCATATCAAGGCTTTTAGGGAAGCACAGGTTCCATGCCTCGTCCGATCGCTACAGACTGTGCTTCTTGCTTCGCACACTCTGTTCACTGCCATACCGCTACACTCCTTCATGCAATGATGCACTGCACGCTGCCAAGTACACCCACATCACTGGCTTTGGCACCTGGGACTTGAACACCCTGCAACAGCTGAGCAGTAGGTACCCAGCTTGTACCAGGCACAGGCTCCTCTGATGGTCAGAGCATGCAACTTCCTCTCTGTCACAAGCAGTAAGCCTATTCCAACTGTGCCCCAGACTTGACCTTGTAGGACTTTGGCACATTTGCCGGCCCTAAGTGCACACCACGCTCCATGGCTCTGCTAGTTGGACCCTCCAGCTTCGCCAGCATCTACAAAAACAAAGCTCAACAACAGTACAGCCGTGTGAGTAGATATCTTGGCTCTATTTGGTAGCGATACATGACCTTGTCCATAGGTGGTAGAAGCCAAAGTTTGATGCGTAGCCCTTTGACACACTCGACAGCTGCATGGAGGCATTCCAGACCTCTTCACGGCAGTTGCCGGTGCAATGAGAGGCCATGCCAAGGGGTACTATAAGAAATAGTATCCCTTGGCGATGCTTGATGTACATCCCCACAGTTGGACATGTCTCATGGTCACTCATGCAACCACTAGCTGTTTCAGGACAGTGGTTCCACCTAGTTGCCACCACTCATTGCAGCAGCAAAACAGACAGTCTGCTTTCCTGGACGGGGCACAAATAGTATCATATCACCATGATGGCTGCATGATGTTCTCTGCAGGACACCTCGTCTATGTGTCAAGGCTGTGCAAGACACCGAACTTATTTCAGCAACATGCGCTGATGGCTCAGTGCTCACCTGTTCATATAGAGCATCGTTCGTACATAACATCGACCGGTCAAACACCGAGAATGCTGACCCATCTGCTGTTGTGACGCGACCTCCCGCCTCTTCTAGTATCACGATGCCTGCTGCTGTATCCCATGGTTTCAACATGTACTGATAGTAAGCATCAACTTGACCTGCAAGCATAGGTCATACCAAAAGAATAATGTTGCAGTGTAAGTATCAACAGACTTTGTAGCATGCAAAAGGTTAATGTTGTCATGACGTCATGCTGTCTTGTAGTCAACAGGCAGCACAGATGACAAAGCCCACCAGATGTAAGCAAGGCCGTGCACAAACATCCCCGGGGCCAAACACACTGGAGCCCTGCAACCAACCTTCATCTGAAGAACTGGTGTCCCAGCAAATATGCTTAGAATCTACAGGTTGAACAACACTTTGCATGTGGGTGGAGTACCTTACCTGCAGCTAGATGACAAAGATTGAGAGCAGCTGCTCCTGATGCCCGGATGCCCATGGCATGTTTGGAGAAGTCCTGGAACAACTGTACCATGGATGGCCATAGATGATCATCATGGCAGTTGAACTCAGTTGCCTGCATGACATATACCATTGCATGGTGGCAACATAGAGATTCATGTTGAGGCAGCCACACAATGTGAGAATGACATAAGACGTAAGTGTTGTTGTCATCCTGCAGTCACTCGGTGATCATCCCACAATTGAGGCATCGTGCAGCTGCCAAGACACAATAGGTTTCAGTACCATATGCCACCTCAAGTCACCATAACAGTTGTTCCCTCCCTTGGCAGATATCACTCCCTAGCAGATGGCAACCGGAGAAACAACCACACACTGCTACAGACACTCACTATGAGAGCATCCTCCAATTTTCTGACATCACTAACCAGCAGCGCCTTGCCATCTACTGTGGAACCAAGGTTGCGGCCGCCGCTATACATCCTCGTTGACCACTTGCCTGGACCACCTGCACATGAGTTTGTGACACCTCATGTTATGTTGTTGTTGTGGCTGTGACTGCTTGTGTAAGGCATGTACATGCCATGTAGTGCAGCAATTCTCACTTGTTGTTGTACTTAGTCCTGCAGCATAGCACCTATGCTGCGTTCTGTCATCCCGTTTGGAGTGTGCAAATGCATGTGCTGTATTCATAAAACATGTGAATGCAGTGCGGAGCCAATCAGCAATGGCAAGTGGCATCGCAAGGACTACTGGTCAAATTGTCAACCTGACGTCATCAGCGAGACACACGTCAGAACGTCAGTGTATAGAATAAGATGCAGTACCTGTGAACTCGATGACACATCCTGCTACCGGCAAGGCGTGTCTCAAGACTCCTATGCTGACGCAGAAGCCGGGATAGTTGTGGGCAAAGTTGCAGGTGCCGTCTAGGGGGTCTATGCACCTACAGTATTCAGAGAATCTGCTAGACTCACTTCAAGTGTTTCAACACCTGCACACATCTGTATGGCAATGCATACGAACAACGACTGTACATGACCAAGCTGATGGAATAGAGTTGAATTTGGCACAAGTGGTCATGCGCTTGATGCTGAGATTGCAACCTCTGCTGCGCATGCATGAGATGCTGTTGCTCTCACGCTAGTTGAAGATGGTAAGCACAGCCTATTTTGGCTTGATGGCATCGAGCTCCTACCAAAGATAGTCTGTATCAGCTCCAGATACTATCATTCCACCCTCCTCTCCCAAGATGCTGTGATCTGGGAATGCTGCTTGAATGGCTGCTACGCATGCTGCTTCACTTGCCTTATCTGCAATGCACAACAGCTATTGTGGTTCAGGACTGCATGCAATCATGTAGTATATGTACGTCTGTGCAGCATACCAGTGCTTGCATCTGAGCCATGTGACTTTCACCAAAGCAACTGCTTCAACCAACTTGCAGTTGATCAGGACCTGGCATGACATTGGCATATGGCAGCGCCTATGAGCAAGCTATCGCGTGACTGTGCTTACCTGTGTCCGTTACAATATCCCCGATAGCGCCCTTGGACCTGATGTTGCGTGGTTGATCAAGAGCTGCCAGAATAACCTGCACCAGTATGGGTCAAATTGTTTGAACTTAGCTGTCAGGAGTGCTGAATCACGTTTGGACTGACCGAACTTCAGAGGTAATATGAGTTGGACTGTTGCATGACGCTGTTGGGCGCAGGTTGCTGTGAGCATCACACTGTCACTCAACTGCTGCTGATCTCAAAGCAGAAGTGGTTGCAGCGTGTCAGTGATCTGGGTTGCTGGTGATAAGCGTACCTCAGCACCCGCTTGAGCTGCTTTCTCAGCTACTTGACGAAGTTCAGCAACACTGACTTTGCTGGCGTGTACTACTAGCTTGCGTTGCCGGGGGCACACAGGCACAGGTCTAACGGCACTAGTTCGCAAGAGAGTGCGCGTGATGCTAGAACCAGAGACACTTCGGGTAAAGCTTTGCATACTGGAGGGCGTCAAAGTATGCACTACGTAGATAGTACAAACATATCAGTGACATTCTGCATGTAAGGGCTCTGTACGGGTGGCACCGGATCCGGTCACCGGAATGAACGTACATGTAACAGCAGAACATATTCCTGGCCTCCACCTGCCTCAGTGCCAAACGAAAAATTGTCTACATACACATCCAACAGTTTTGACACGTCCACACAGGCTGCTGGGATGAAGACATGACACCTGACTTTCCTGGGCCAGTGGCCCTGACAGCGCATGCTGTCCCCTGAACCTAGGCCTGCAGAATCACAGCAATATGTCCATAGGCACACTTGTGAAGTCGCTGAAACCGTTTGTATCGGTCAGCACCCCGGTGGCCTGCCATGTCAGCAGGTCAGCAGCAGGAGCATTCACATCAGCACAGCCACAAAACACCGCCACAGCATCCACCCAAATCACGGCACCTACCACGAGACCACATCCAGTAGTGTACCATCCTGATTTTCAGATATCGCCGATACCCGACGATCACAGATTCCCCATGCCAAAGGACCACCTCCTGTATCTAGCCTTGCAAGCAGAAGGCTTGGCTCAGCTGACATTCACACCCACATATCCAGATGCAGCCACGTTGTGCCTCGTACATGACGAGCACTACGTCTCCAGCTTCCTCGATGGCAGTATATCACGGCAGCAGATGCGTAAAATAGGGCTTCCCTGGTCGCAGAAGCTAGTTCAGCGGACTCTAATTGGCACTGGCAGTGCTATACTGGCAGCAAGGCTGGCCCTGCAGTACGGGGTTGCTTGTATGACAAATGGCGGAACCCACCATGCACACAGGTCACATGGTTCAGGTGAACCCTCACCGTCTCCATCAACTCTGCAGAGGTTTCAATCTTTAACAACCATGATGCTGCACATCAACATGCAAAAGGGTTTCAGTGGCATCAGTGTACAGTCACAAACTGGGACCAGGGCCTGCCAGCATCTTTGTTGTTATGTTGAACATGTCTGAGATTTAAGACAAACATCAGCATGTCACTTTACCCCACTCCTCAGCACTCCACCATCGGCTACGAGTGTGCTTCTCCAGAGGAAGTAATTCAGCCACTGATCTTCATGTATTGCCTGCAGGGTGGTGCATCTTCAATGACCTGGCAGTTGCGGGCAAAGCATTACAACGTGATGCTGGTGTTGGACAGCTGCTGATGTTGGACCTTGACGTGCACCAAGGAGATGGCAGCGCAACCATCTTCGCAGGTGAGGAATAGGAACCTCTCCGGGCATGTGTTCGGATGTGCCTCTCAGATTGACCCAGTAACTTCTGCCTCTGCGTGCAGCACCAGCCTGACTGTTTCTCATTGTAGCCAAATCAAACAGTCTGTAAGACACGTACTGCTGGCCGGTACAGTCAACACCGTTGCACCACACCTCAACACTCCCCACCTGCTCTGGTGTAAAACACCTCCTGCTGCAGACGACCCCAGTGTCTTTACCTTCAGCCTTCACTGCAGTGATCAAACATTTCCTACTGTCGTACAACAATCTGACTGGGACATTGGTCTCCCAGCAGGAACAACAGACCAGGAGTACATTCAGGTGAACCCCTTGCAGCGACAGGGAAAAACAAACAAGATCTGGCTCATGCAGCAAGTTGGATGCACTGGCAGTATGACAGCATGACCAGTACACAATAACTGCTTCTATGCTCCTACAGTGTTTAGCAGCTGTTGCCATGAAAGTCATGTGCCCAACTTGGCCCGGGCCCGGAGTGTGTATGTTGACAAGCACTGGTTACATATCGCTGTTACTATACTACAGTGTACGCAATGTATCCAACGATGACATCTGACCAATCTGCGTGTGTGCCCTCCTTGCTGTAGGTGCTTCAACAGACACTGCCCGAGTTACTGCAGCAAGTGCAGCCAGAGTTGGTACTGTACAATGCTGGTGTTGATGTGCATAAAGATGATGCACTGGGGAAGTTTGCACTGTCCAATGATGGCATTGCAGCAAGGGACCGTCTGATCTTTGCTGCCTGTTTGGAGTTTGGTGTTCCAGTAGCATGTGCTATTGGTGGAGGGTACCAGAAGGATCATCAGCATATAGTTGAGAGGCACCTGTTGCTGCATAGAGCTGCAGCTGAGTATATGCCAGCCTTTGCAGCTATGGTGGACACAAAACGTGCGAGAACAGTACGGCAGAATGCACCTTGTAACAGAGATACTGATTGCCGGAGTATGAAATAAGCAACCGTTGCGGCAGAGCCAGACAGGGACCAGGGACAATTGAATTTGAATGTTACACGAAGTAACACGTCCAGAGAAAGACAATCATTTTGTTGAGCACTGTCATATCTCCTACCATCAGTCTCCCTGTTACTTATGCAATCAATCGCAATACAGAAGGCGGGAAGTTCACGAGTACGAAGTTCAACAGCTGCTCTACCCAAGTATGTCTGACTAAACATTTTGGCTCAACTACTAGTACCGCTAGCGGTACTTACAAAAGCACTTTTGTAACCTTCTACAATCACACAGCACAGCTGGCAGGGCAGCAACACTACTTGGCACAGAGGTGCTAGAACACTTCCAGCTGTTGCATATGCCGTGATATCAGCAGCAAGATAGCGACCCTGGCATGCCACTGCAGAACCAGATTCATCTGTCCATGCAACAGCTTTCAACCTACAACCCGTGCCCTCAAAGAACATTGGGACACCAGCATTCCATATGAAGATCCAGAGAACATGTGGACTTGGAAATGCCCCAAAATAGCAGCTGCTGCAGGCTGTGCACTTATATCACTGAATTACACTATGTCAACCTAGTTGCGATGCACGTCAGCTGCAGTTTCTGCAGATGTGATTGAAACTTCTGGTCACTGCCAGATGGAGTTGGACCACCACAAGAGGGGTCTGGCACCCGCCAGCAGATACAGGTGCAGAGCAGGACAATGCTGCCTGACAATCAGCTACTGATAGTAGTCATACCCTCAATCACACCTGAGTTGAAACTGGCTGACAATACTCTTCCAAGAATCACACACAATCGAGGATGCTGAAGATGTCAAACACAATTGCGATGATTGGCGTGACGGATACAAGGCGTTGCATCATACAACACAGCACAACATGAGGAAGATGCTGCACTTGCTGTGCTGAAGGCATTGTGTGGTCGAAATGCAACAGCACTAGAGTGCTATGGTGCACTGCTGCCTTTCTGATCTACCAATAAAGGGTTGTGTGCAGCAGTAAGCAGCATACACGTCAATTATGCAGCACAACATAACAATAGACAACACAATGAAGCATGACAAAGGACAAGGCGGTGCACCATTGCCAGCAAGAACCTGGTCAACAGCAGATCACAGAGTCCAGCTGTTGCAGCAGGTTCGGTGATTCTCCAGTGTGCACATGCATGTATTGGACATGAGAAATCCCAGGCGCAGCAATGGCAACAGTCTAGACATCCCTGTATTCAGGTTCTGTATCAAAACCCTACATCGATGCAGCTATAAACTCACATTGCCGTGAGCCAAGGCATGAGAGCCCTTTTTGGTGCTGCACATATTGACTGCTACGCACCTACAAAAACCAGGTGTTCTACACAGCTTGCCAAGCTACACTCTACACAGCTTGCCACACACCAGCTGCTCCAGGCGTAAGGATAACCCAACAATGTGCTGTTGACACTAGTCAAGGACAAACGCAGCACTGACCCTGTCAAGCCATTCTGCATTTCAGATACTGGAGCACTTGCTGTGGACCGCAGCTGCTGCTGCACTGTTTATGCTTCTTCCAGCACACAACAGGTCTGTCACTGCTTGCCTGGCGGCTGCTTGCCATTGCTTTGAGCACTGCTTTTGCCATTGCTGCTGTCATGTTGTTGTTGTTGTTGCTGCTGCTGCTGACTGGGTTTGAAGCGAGCTGCAAACTTGCCATTCCATGTCAGCGGCCGGTTGATTGTCATGTGTCGATCAGGGTCATCTGGCACAAAGCGTGATGTGGTTCGACGCACGTAACCTGCAACAGAATATCACCATATGCTGGCTCACGCTGGCAGTAATACGCAGTGTGCAAGCTCCTTCGGTGCATGCAGGTTCCTCACACAAGCAATCGGCAACAACGCTGTCATCTTGTCCTCCTTTCTGAATACTATAGATTGAGCAAGTTGCTATGTCCCTGGTCCAGTGCTGCTGGTGGCTCTATGAGACCGACCTAAGCCATGACAGCACATGCACGTCCCGAGATGACCTCTTCTGCCGTTAGTAGGTGCACGAGACCACCCAGTGCCATCACACATTGTGCAACGAGCTTCGTACACGTGTACTGCAGTCTACAGGGCATAGCAAGGAACATGCGGGTCAGCGGCCGCACAAACAGTCTTCTGGACTGCAGCATCGCGTGGTCCAAACCTATTGAGCAGCTGCTTGTACTGTCACTATTCTCAGCTGCTACAGCGCTTGTGATGCTGGTTCAGCAACTTTCACAAGATCACCAAGTGGACCCACGGACGGCCGCTGAGCTTCATACTGCCAACACGTCCATCATTTTAGATATCAGAGCCAACAGCACACTCACCCGGCACTTCTCTTCTTCTGCATCGCACATCTCCTCTTCAGCGGGAACAGTCTGCAGCAACACAGCAAGGTTGGCTTTGGCACAAACAACTTTGCCTGGTGAAATCATACTCAAAAACACTCACCGTGCCATCAGCTGGCAGCCTCTTGTACGGATGAAAGAGAGAAAGCGGCAAGCCCTCGTCTCTGCATACGTGACCCCTAGTGAGCCTCGAACACCCTCGTCAACAACTGCTCATCTTTATTACTGACAATAACAAACATGAAAAAGCTGTCAGACGCCCAAGCATACAGCTTACATGGGGAACCGCCTGCTAGGTACATGGTCATGATGGTGAACGTATCTGGTCACTATGGACGTACGTGATCTCTGTGCTGATCGTGTAACCATTGCATGTGGTTGCAAAGCCGTACGCTGCTGCAGCAACATCGCGAACTGCTGTGTCGGAACTAGTGTGATAGCAACGACACCAGACCGGATACCACCAACAAAGTTTCTTTGTCGTCTTCGTTCACTCTTGGCGCAGACAGCATGTGCGGGTCGGTGAAGAAGACCAGACCTGGCAGGAACCAGACAGCATCAGGGGGTTTTGCAGCACGTGCTCATGCTTTGCTTCAATGAACCATAAGAATAGTTTCTAGTGGTGCTCAGTAAGCTCCAGTGCATCTGATCGCCAGACCCGCTGGTGGTTGTCGCTAGCAGTTCACAAGGTTGGGTAAGGCGGGTCACCACGTCTGGCTATTGGCTGAATATACCATCTGCAGCTCGTTATGTGTCACTTTACGCTGACTGTCACGGACATTGTTTTACACAAACTTGAACCGGTGTCAGCTTCGCATACACAATAGTACTGGCCAATCTTCAGCAACACCTGTCCTTGCTACTGCTTTGCTCGAAAGCAAACACCTGCATAGGCCCCAGCAACCGCCACAACCTCTTTGATCAGCGTACCACTGCATAGTGTACTCGTTTCTGCCGCAATGGCTGTGGTGCTTGATTCCATTGCCATGACACAGGTGAACATGTCACATGGTGTGTACGTGTGGTCTTCTCTGTGGAAGCATCACCCCTTACTGACAGTACAGCAGCACTGGTGATACAACGCCATGCATAATCATACTGAGTAGTATACAGCTGTTCAATGCTGTTCGCAGCACCCATGACTAAACAGCACCTGGTGATGCTGTCGGTCCCAACAAGCAGTAGTGCCTGCAGTCCAAACTTCTCTCTGCTTGCTGGCCGTTGAGCTAGTTTCGCAGAGCTGGTATGTTCGAGACTTGTCCCTATTGTCTCCTTGAATGGCTGCAGAGAATATCCACCACACGAGCATATACACACAAACAGCCTCAAAAAAGCAGCAGTTCAGCAGTGGCGTCCAGGCAGCTATCGTGTGCCGGTGCTGCCCACTTCTCGGTACCTTGCAGCGGCAGCAGCAGCTCTGGAGGCCATCATGCACATCCTTATGGCGTTCATACAACGCAGCAAGCCCAACTATATAGCACAGTGCATTTCAGGCCACAACGGCAGTCCAGAACCACAAGCAGCAGCAGAACAAGCACAGTATATGCAGCAGCAGGTGAAGCTGGAGACGCAGCTAACAGCACCAATAACAACGCCAGCAGTAGTAGCAGCAGCAGCAGCACAAAGTCTGGAGGCCTCATGGGAACGCTACAGCAGTGGAACCAGGATACGAAGAGGTTGCGGCAGCAGTTGCAGTCGTTGGGTCTAGCTGGGGTAGTGGCTTACGGCATGTGGGTATCACAGACGCTCTAGATTGGGATACTGATGAGGCACTGCCCAACTGTTATCTGGGATTGCATCCTGCAGTATCAGCGCAATACAGCTGTCTTTTGTTGCCTTGGGCTCCTTGACTATGGCAGAGTTACTGCTGGGCGTCGGCAGTACCCTTCAAGGGCCAGGCTGGCCCAGGCTCTGCCCTGCCCCTGGCCAGACTGGACCAGTCACAACACAACATTCCTCCTTGCAGATGTGTGATGCTGCTGTAATATCGACTCATAGGACTTACTGCAGTGGCAATGCTTGAGCTGTTGATGAATTGCAGATTCAACACCTGTGTGTCTTCTGGTGTATCGCAGGTTCAACACTGCCTACTATACGGTGGCTTTTCTGGTTGTCTGGTTTACAGTAGCAAACGTCCCTGCAGGTAGGGTGCAAGATGTCTAGCTCTTCTTGTAGTACTGCTGGCAGCAGTACAGGTCACATGGCAGCATAACCCATGTAGCACCTTGCAGCCATTGCAGCCATAGAAAGCAGTTTTGCAGGCTGATGGGTGTTTCCTCTTGTCATGAGTTTGCTCATGTGAGATCAAGCGACAGCACACCAACTGTACAGCTTGTGCCTGGATGCAATGCAGCTATACGCCATCGCACAACAATCAGCATCTTGTAGATCAAGACAGATACACCATCAGCAGCTGGCAGTCACGCGCAATCTGCGATGACATTGTGATACTGGAATGTAAAATGTTGAATTCAAGTAGAGTCTGCAGAGTTCCAAGACATGGTGTTGCACAAGGCGTTTGTTGTTGTGCTTACAGGACAAGGGTTGCAAGCATCAGCACGGAAAGCTGCCGAAGTCTTTGCTCTGGTCTGGGCTGGTAGTCAGGTAAGAACCCATGCTCGCAACATGTGGGTGGTACTTTGTTCTGATCGTGCTTGCACTCTCTGCATGTTTCAATTGATCGCCCCTGCATCATCCAGTTGTAACCGTGCAGTGCTTGTAAGCGTTGCATGCCCAGCATACCAGTCGCAAGACTTGCACTTGATGGTCTTTCAGAACTTTTGTGGTTGTGATCCTTGATTTCTGAACTGGCAGGGGTTGGTGGGGCATCAGACGCAGACACTGTGATGTGTGGCACAAGTATCTCCTGTGTCACACATTACCGTCTCTGTATTTGCTTCCCCACCAGCTTCTGCCATGCCAGATGTATTGCAGCATCGCAAAGGAAGGTGCTTCTTCCATATGTAGACCTCGGTGTCACTTCTACTGCACTGCTGCACAAATGCATATGTCCCTGCTGCTCTGCCGCATGCAACAAGGTCACCAAGCTGCTGCGAGCTGGGGGTGCCCTGGCCTTTGCACCTGTGGTCGATCGGGGCCTAGCTTGGGCAGTTACAAGGCTGAAGCTGAGGAACAAACAGCAGGCATTTTTGCTGGTGGTGATGGTTTGTTGTTTGCTGGCTATGTTGGTGTTTGGGTGTGTTGTAGCGATGCATGTCTGAATTGCTTCAAAGGGACCCCTAGCGCTGAGCTTGGTCTTCAGCAGGCTTGCTTGTTGCACACCCCTGCGGTGCACTAGCCTAGTAGTACGACATTTCAGTACGCAGAGTCTAGCAGTTGCCAACTGTGCAACATGTCAGTGCTGTAGGTGTGAGGTGTTTCCCATGTCTCAGCAGTGCCAGTGTGGTGTGAAAAATGGTGAGCCTCTTCTCCAGTACTAGTAGCAGTTGCACTATGAGTGCACACTGTGAGTTGAAAAAAAGACAGGAAGGCAGCAAAGCAGTTATATATCTCAAACTGTGATATGCCGACTGGAGGATCGAGGGACACTCACCCGGAGGACATCATGTCCTGGCAGCGAAACTTTCGATGATTCTACTCGATTCTGCCCGCTGCACTCAATACCAACGACCGAAACACATGTTTGAGCCCCGCGAACGTCCATGACACCTGCGGTACAGTGCTAGACAGGAGCGGACAGCTTCTGCAAGCAGCACCGGGTGTCCCTGCCAATTCACCTAACTTAGGCTACCTACTAAGCGCCGGCTGCAACTTGCAGACGGTCGCCGACGGTCGCGCTGGTTCTTTAGCCAACACGCCAGATCAGTTTTACCAACTCCGGCGTTGGCCTCACAGTGCGACTCGTGCGTTGGTCATCGGCACTGCAGCCTTCCTGACCAGATTGCCGCCAACTTGTGCATGATGCACACTCCACGGCAACGAACACATTCCAACAGCGACGACGCGCCTCTGCTGTACGATGTGTCGTGTGGTGCCAGGTCGGCAGCTGGCATGGCTGATCACAATCGGGCCGATGCTCACTCAAGAAACAAGGCACGATCCGTCGTACGAGTTTGTGCGTGTGCTTTGAAGGGTGATGACCCTATCGTGCAGCTACGGCGGAGGTGCTGCATCCGATGCAGAATGTGTATTTGTAGCAACGTCAAAGGTGAGTGTCCGCCGACGTCGCCACGACCGTCGCCGAGGTCGGCATCAGCCCCAGCTCCCGGTGTCAGACATTCAAGCCCAACTTCAAGTGACACTCGTCAACGCTGCAGGTCGAAGGTAGCTTGACAGTTGTCGCAACATGAGTCGGCACATGCCACACAGCTGGCCTTCAGGGCAACCGCATACTACTTGAGCAGAGCTCTGTGCGCGAAGGCTGTATTCTCAGTCCCAAGTGCGCGCCCGATCCTTTGCAATTCTCAGCTCATAACTTTCCTACATCGAACACTTCGCTCGTGTTCACAAACCCCAGCATCATCAGACAGCAGCAATCTTGCCCGTGCTTACTGCGAGCATCTTGTCGAACGCAGCCGGCTGCGGAGACCCTCTTCAGACAACCATCTAGGATCTTGTTAAATTCAGCGCTCTCTACGATGGCAGTGAGGACACTAACAACAGTATTGCTGGCAGCTCTGGTGCTGTCCATGCTCCCAGGGCGTTACGTCGCAGCAGACAGGTAACCCCCGGTGACGTCGATAGTCACTCCTCTGCATCAGCGACCTAGTAGCAGTGCCAGTGTACCGCATCTGTCTTCCATTCTTGCATTGAATCTTTGATGGAGTGGCCTAGTCCGTTTCTCCGGTAGACCTGGGTGTTTCCTGACAGCCCGGGGGCTGCTGTTCCTTGTTGCTAGTGCTGGCCTAGGTGACCCAGCCATCAGCTGCACACCTGTGCCTCTCATATATGTACTGCACAGCAGCTACCCTGCAGGTTCCCAACTTCAGTGCATCAAGTGTATCTGAGCAAACTGAGGCTGATAAGTGTCGCCCAATTGTGCTGCTGTTGTAATATTTGCAGTGATGCTCACAGTTTGAAGCCATCAGGGCGGGCCCTCAAAACAATGTTCGAGTTCAAATACACACATCCGTTCCTATCATGTGAGCACTTGAGCGGTAGTGACAGTACAGTACCATCTTGAATGACTCTGGTTGACACTCTCCCAAGCACACTGTAATTGTATACCTCACCTATTGTCTGCATGGCAGCAAGGGCTTCCTGTTATGCATGATGACCCGCAACTAATCCCCTCAACTATGTCCCAAAGCATCGCTGACTGATCTTACTAGATTACGGCAGTCTCTGGTATAGTGACAAACAGGATTTCACCAGTTTCCTTACACCTTTATCTACAACAAAATGCTTTATCACACAGCACATCCTGCCGACCGCAAACACCAGCTGTAGTACATAAGACCAGTGGCAGTTGTTTCTTGATCTCATGTTCTGAGGTTTGTCTGGGTGTGATGCTTGCAGTCTCAAAGTCCCTGGACATGGGAG
>JARWLF010001493.1:0-10094 GCA_029853055.1 Scenedesmus sp. KT-U | reverse complement strand
TGCGTTGTCAGTCACGCTGCTGCATTCATTGCGGATGCTGCTGCAGCTGCAGGCAGCAAAGGTGCAGGCACACCACAGCAGCGGCTCCGATGATGAACTTGAGAAATCAGCATTAGACAGGGTACAGTGGCAGCATTGGAACGTCATACTGTCCGTGTTGCAGAACATGGTGACAGCAACAGCAGCAGTCAGCTTGAGCAGCACTCTGCACCAGGAGGCACCAGTCAGCTGCCTGTCTGCACTGTACTGTGCTGCTGCTGCATCTCTAGACAACCAGCACTGCCATAGTAGTAATGATCTGATGTGCAGTGCAATATCAGTAGCCAAGAGTAGCTGGAACAAAGCAGTAGCGAAAGCAGTGCTGGACAGATTGTGCCAGAGTGCTGTTGAGTGCAAAGGCAGAGCTAACGAAGCCGAACAGGCAGCAGCACTAATAGCAGCAGCAGGTGCTGAACTGCGTGCGGGATACACAATACAAGCAGTAAGGCTGTTGCAGGGTTGCACCAGATGGTTGTGTGAGCCAGAATGTCAGCAGCAGGTGCAGCTGTTGTGTGCAGATGCACAGCTGCTGCTGGACTACATCAAGCTCCTGGTGGCAGTAGCTCGACTAGAGCATGTGACCACTAGCAGTGGTAGCAGCAGCAGCAGCAGCAGGTCTAACAGGCAGAGCCTCAGTAAGAAGCTGCTGGGCGAGTTTCAGCAGTTTATTGTGCCATATTTGGAGCAGCAGCAGCTGGTGCCAATGCTATGCTGGGCAGCAGCACGGTTGACTCTTTTGCAAATAGCTGCCAACAGCTGCAACATGTGTGATGCACACCAAGACCTTCATATGCATGCTGGGAGCCAGGTTGAAGCTGGACTCTACCCTGAAACGTCTCAATATCAGCAGCAGAGGGCAGACCACCACACATTGTCTGTATCAGGGGGTGTAGGTGTGCAAGGTGCCAGCCAGCCAGTCTGCCTTCAGTTGTGCTTGTCTGAGGTTGCCCTGCAGTTGTTGGCTGGCTTGATAGACTGCGGCTGCTTAGATGGGCAGCTGCCGTGGTTGCATCAACAACTGCAGCAGCAGATGTGGGTCACCTCAAAGCTGCAGCAGGATTATCAGCTGCCTATTGGTGACAGCGGTAGGCAAATGCCGTATGCAGATGTTGCCGCAGCTGCTGCTGAATGTGGCACACTGCTAAGCCTCAGTGCTGCAGCAGTGATTGATGGTCAGGCTGTAGGCGGCCTAAGGCCCTGTGTGGTGCACCTGCTGCTGCAGGCATATCAAGCAGGTCAAAGTAGCACCGCTTTGGATTGTGAGACGATTCTAGGTGCAGTGGAGTCTGCTATTCAGCGGCATTGACAATGCAGTGTTGCTGACCACCACAGACCTGGTATAATGTACCGAGACTTTTGGATAGGGTCATTTCTAGATCAGTAGCTGCCAGTTGACGCACATGATGCAGGTTTCATTCATTCACTGCAACAAGGCCTGTGTTCTCTTCTAGTGGAAGTTAGTAACTTGAGTAACGACCGGGTATTTCGCTCACATTCCAGCATCAAAGCACATGATGCCATCTGCAGCAGCTCAGCTCGACCCGGCTGACATATACTGGCCGATAGGTGTCAAAGATTTGTTACAGCACTTTCATTGTTGAATGCTGTCTGCCGGTCACTAGCACGCTGCTGATGTATGGAGAACGAGCTGGTCACGTATGACCTGCTGCCGGCATGCTAGTGCGAGTTGACTGCAATGTGCAGCACAGCTCATGAGTGATCACCAAGCTGGGTGTCAAAACAGCAAGTTGCTGAAGGCTTCAATCATGTTGAACGTCGCTAGTGTCCAACGGGTCGCGATCGGGCAGCTTCGTACTTGGTGTGGATGGCCGTAACTTCTTGTCACGGAGCTGCAGTTGGAGACTTACGTAAACATGACAGCCCGTCATAGGCCGTAACCTGTTATGTTAGTGCCGCCAAGGCCATGGTAGACGGACGTAAAAGGCCCTTGTGGTTGCTACTGTCTACAATCCAAGTTAATATAAGCTTCACTGTTCCTCAAACACGGCTAACTGCGCCTCGGTATACATTGCTGTCAGCAGCGCCTTCAGCCCCCTTCAAGCAACGACGATGGCCAAGGCAGTGATTGCTATTGCTTTACTGGCGATGCTGGCCTTGAGCGGTAAGCCGTTGTAGCAATAGCATCCCGAGCTCGCAATGTTCTCAGTTTGAACTGTCAAGCAGACCATTTGCCACTTGTGTTCTGCACAGCGGAGCAGTCGCAGCTGCATCTGGTGCATGTGAAGTTCCGGACAGCAGTACCTGAATATATCTATTGGGCTTGTGGTTGCTTATGCGTGCGCAGTGCCGCCAAAGCCACTCGCGACGACTGTGCTGCATAAGGCCGCATCACAACCCTTCGGCACATTGTATCTAATCTGCTCACAATCTAATTTCTTGTTTGCAGGTGCCAGTATTGTTGACATTGACAGCATGATGCCATCTGCGGAAGGCACTGTCGCCCTTCGGAGACTCCTGAACGACCACATGCAAGCAGCGAGTTACGGGGACAACCACGTCGGAGGAAAGCCCTGTGCTGCGTGTGACAACAAGAAATCCAACAACCTACTAGGTGGCGTGGGTTTGGATATCGATCTGGACCTGAATGTAAGCAGTGCTCTGTGTAGCTGACATGGGTAATGTTCCAGTTCCGCACTGTCGCCACTCCTAGCCAAAAATCTTTGCAGGGTAGCACTGTCTCGCGAGCATCGAAAGGTGCACTTGGCAGCCAAGAAATATGCTACTGCCAGTGTGGGTACTTAGCATGTATGATTGACCAGCAGAAGAAGAAGCAGCTCTGCACAGCAGCGCAACACAAGCAGTGAAGCTGTACTACACTCCTCTTGGGTTATCAAAAAAGCTTGAAAGAACCTTTCTCTCATCCAACAGCTGCTGTTCATTGCTGCGGCTCTGCAGGTTGATCAATCATTGAAGCTTGCCACCAAAGCAGTCGACTCCGCCGTCAATGTGGCCGGCAACACAGTCAACACAGCACTTATTGTGGCCGGTTCTACAGGTTGCAAAACAGTGAAGCAAGCCACCAACACAGTCAACACTGCAGTCAACGCTGCTGCTGCCACAACTGCTGTTACAGTAGGTACAGTAGGCCAGGCTGCAACCAAGATTGTTGGCACAGCAGGTAAGGCCAACGCCAACCTTGTGGGTGGCTTGGTGGTTGGTGTTGGCCAGGGTGTGTCTGGAGTCCTGAACACAGTGGGTCAGACCACCAAATCGTGATGCCAAATCGTGATGACCCAGTGAACTCAACCTGGGTACAGCAGTGTCTGTTGATGCCAGTGTAGGGGCCGACAGCAAGTACCAGTCCGGCAACCTTGTTGGCTCTGTTGTGAACACAGGAAGTGGTTTGACTGGAGGTTTGACTGGTGGTTTGGGCCAGGACAGCAAGTCTCAGGGTACGGGGGATGTGGTTGGTTCTGTTGTGAAGACAGTGGGTGGCTTGACTGGTGGCTTGTTGGGTGGTGCGGGCCTGCTGGGTTGACTGGGGCCTGTACTATCATACAGATATTATACAGAGCATCGACGCTCTGAGTTTGAATGAACCGTTCGCTCAAAGTATAACACAACAAGTTTTGTTGTTCTGTTTCCAGATTGTTCGTTATTACCTGTTCGTTTGATGTATATCTTGTTATGCTGCAGTACTACTGGGTAGGTCTGACCTATGCTTTACTGTGGCTTGTTGTTGTCCATTTGTTTGTTGTGAGATATTACACCTGTCAGCAGACAAGTGCTGCTGTAAGAGCAGCCCACTGTTGTTATCCTGTTGTTCATTGGTTGACCTGCCTGAAGGCTTATCTATCCTTTCGCTAATCAGATGGAAGCTGTTTTGACCAAGTTGGTAACTGCCAAGTCCCTTCCCTCCGAAGACTTCCATATCTGAGATCAACAATGGCCCTAGTAGTTGATACCATCTACATGGCAAGTTATGTCTGCACAGATGCCATAGCTACATCCCTGCCAAATCTACTCATCAGAACGCCGCAATCTGCAGTGGAACGGTTTGCACGAGTAAAGAAAAAGTAGACGAAAGGAATGTAACTTTCCAAAATCTACAGCACCGACCGCAACCAAAAGAGACTCAGCACTTCATAGCTTCTTGTATAAACTTCCTGTGAACATTGTGGGTACAAAGACAACTTCCTCCAATGTGTTGTAACATGCACAGAAATACCATACTGCGACCTGTTGTTTTGGCAAACACAGTAACAAACCTGGGTAAGCTGAGCGATGACAGCCTGCATAAAAGGGTTATGTAATGCATGCGTCAGCATACAGTAACATCTGGCCTCGACGCTAAGTTGGCAATCAGCATAAGACATGGCGCAACTGTTGCTGAGCTCGAGCAGCGTCATTGCCAAACAATGCGTCAACATCTGCTTCTCAATGCAAGGAACAGAAGTGTAATAACAAAATGTAAATCATCTCACAAACCAGCATATCTTGCACTCAAACCAAACTTGCTTTGCCATATCTGCGGGGTGCTGTACTGACTGCACTCCTGTAGGCTAAGGGTTGCTGCCAATGCTGTTGCTGATCCACTGCCTACTAGGCAGAGTCTGCCTGGGACACCTAACACCACGTTGTACTGTCATGTACCGTACCCACGCTGTATCAGCACAAATAATGGAAGCCTGCAGAACACGTCATCAGTCTCAACGTCAGCGATCCACAGAGTACAGACTGGTCTGCTGATCAGCTGACACTGTCATATAGTACATCGTCGCCCTGCAGCTGCTGTACCCCCAAGCCTCTGAGGCCGTGTGTTGAGTCAGTCTTCAGGTTAGTGTGCTAGAAGCTGCTGCATCAAGCAGTGAGTATCTGTGTTGACTGTGCAGCCTCATCTACACATATGCATATGTTACGATGCAGCGATTCCACAAGTTGCTCGCACAGTGCCTGCTGCACCTTCAATTGTTGGCAACAGGGCCATTGGGTACTCTGAACAAGCACACACGAACAACAGCACTGAGGGACGTTGCCCACACACCCGCTGCCTGGAGGTGGCCTGCTAGCCCCTTATCATGTGGCGGTGATTACAGACCAGGTAACGGTTCTCCAGCAGCCTGGTTCACATCATCCAAACAGGCACAACCTGTCCCGGAAGCCTGCTTACTAGCATCAACCCCGACTGATGCTTTAGGACTGTTCGTTGCTCTCTCATATGATGTGACAAATTGGGCCCTGACACTAGCTGTTGTTGCTGACAAGCCTGCTGTGCTGCTGATGCTGCCAGACCTGCTGCGACTGAGCTGCAGTGCTGAGCCGATTGAGGTAAGCTTTGTCGCGTATCAACATGATGGCACGTGCTTGACAGGTCGAGATGGTGCAGTGCTAAGCAGCTGTTGATGCCTTGCATGGCACTGTCACCTGCAGATAACAGCAACAGTGAACCCAGCAGCCGCATGTGCCAAAGTAGAGACAAAGCAAAAAAGCCTCATGATCCACCGCGTCCACAACTCCTTAGATTTACGGAAGCTCAATCGTGTCTCGCTGATCAGATGAATCATGCTGGATCCAATGATCGTATACACGACCGTGCCAAAGTTTGTACTCAGGTTGGATCTGGCTGAGACAAATTGTGTGTACTGGATGTGAGCGACAGATACGATTGTATGATACGGCCGTCTCACACAATGCACGACCGTGTCACTCGACCTTTGGAGACGGGCGGGACGTCTGTAACGCTTGCAGACGATTTACAGTTTGTTGAACGGCAGTGAAACCGCCAATTGTTTTGGAAATTGATCTAATGCGCATGCTGTTGACCGCACAATCTAGACTAGCATGCAGATCAGCTGAGTTGAGGGCTAGCTAGCTAGCTATAGCAAGGCTCAGGCAGCAGTGGGCTCGTGCTTTACAAATTGCAAATTGTCTCATAGAGCAATACATGAATACCTGCACTACAAGTGGTACACGCCAGTGTAACTAACACCGAGATGAGCCAGACTCCGCTAGATGTAGTTGACCGCTTACTGCTGATGCATCACATGCTTCGGTGCACGAATTCTCGTATCGTGTGAGACGGCCGTACCAGACGGGCGTGTAATACGCTCTCATACGCTCACTGCCGATACGCGCGTATCGTGTGAGACGACCGTATCACACGCTCGTGTTGTCCGCTCACTAGTGCAGTACTGCCGATACGCGCATATCACCTTCCTTCACGCTGTGTGAGACAATCGTATCATACGGTCAGGTTCTCCGCTCACTGCCGACACACGCGTATCACTTTCCTTCACGCTGTATGAGACGATGGTATCACGCGCTCTGTAGTCGGCTCACTGCCGCCACGCGCTTAACACCTTCCTTCAAGGTGTGTGAAACAATCGTATCAACCGGTTCCCGCTCCCTGCCAAGACGTGCGTAACACTGTCCTTCACGCTGCATGAGACGATCGCATCATACAATCGTGTATACCGACAAATGTGCACATGGTCAACCTGAAGTACTTGCGCACAACATGGCCAATTCGGAACATGAAAGGAATTCTGAAATCCGAACTCTCGGTTCAGGGAAGTCTGGGAAGCTGATGCTACAGTGCGACTAGCCAACAGGTCTTTGAGCTGTAAGAGCTGGGTTTGTCACATCTTGTCAACAATACCGCTAGCGACACCATATGTGCAGCTTCTGCAGACTCTCACTAGTCACTCTCTCTGCTACAAGTGGAATATGCTGGTGGTGCTGGCCATCGCATTGTACACCAGGCTCCCAGAGAACGGCACAAACTGCTGAGTGATAAGCTTGATGGCCTCCTGTGCAGCCATGCCTCCCATAAGAGCAGCAACCACATGAAGCTCACTGGCACCCATCCTGCAGAGCGTAGAAATACACGAGGCCCAGCTGGCTGGTTGAACACGGTTCGACCTTGAATACAAATCTACTGTATAAGTTACTGCGCCAGGTCACCAGATACGATAATCACATGCCCATTGTGTCTGCATCTCTACCTGCGTGATTTGAGTGAGTCACAAGGTCATTTGGCAGCACACAAGCAGGCCGCACGAGTCATACATATACCAACACACCTGCACATCTCAGCTACATAGTCATCTTGTACTTGAGCTGACCCTGCCCCTATCTCAGACAGCAGCTGCTGAGCCACTGACTTCAGCAATGGCACATCATCCTCCACATCATTGTCATACACACCTGGGTAGCGACCATGTGCTTGGTAGAACCTGCAGGTCAAGGGTGTGAAAAGAGCACAGCCAGAGCCCATTGAGCTACTCTTGACAAGTCGCCCCATACCTGTGAGAGAACCTCAGGCTGCATATGCTGTAAGACTTGAGTTGTTCACCAAGTACCATGTAGTCTGTGTCAGATCGTCAGAGATGGAACAAGCATCTATCACCATTCGCCAAGTGCCAAGTACTTGGCAACTACTGTATGCTAAGTGCCTTTATCGAGGCGAGTATCTTCACCTGTCACAGGCTCTAAGTAGCACATACAGGTTGGCATTGACTGCTGCTCCTTCCTCTGATAGTGCTGCTGCCAGCTGACTGCCGCGAGCTATTGAAGAGTCACTGCTGAACTCATCAGCAAGGGGACGGTACCTTACAGACAGCACAGGTTGGACAGCAGTAGTCATGGTGGAGAATTTTGGAGAAAAAATAAAGGCAGAAGGCCAACTTGCAGTAGTGAAACCAGAAGGCTAGTTCCATGCTCTGACCAATTGCAGTAGTGAAACCAGAAGGCTAGTTCCATGCTCTGACCCTTGAAAAGAAGGGATGGCTAGTAGGGGCAATGACATGTAGCCACTGGATGACAATTTACTAGGCAAGGGGTATTGTGCTGCAGATACAACAGCAAAGGAACCCTGCAACAAAGTGCCTAAAGTCTGACTGGCAGGAATCACAGTGGCAATAACCCACCTAACAACACGAATGTTGCGAGCATTCTTACAGAAGTGCTTGACAGTTGCTGAAGGAATGGTCCTGCCGGGGCTGCCCAAGGTAGTCCACAGCTGCTGTAAGTGAGCCTCTACTGCTGCAACCTCCAGGTCTGCTTGTTCACGATACAGCCGCTGTAGCTGCAAGTACAAACTGCAGGCACAGATACAAGTAGTTAAGTCATGTATTGCAGACACATGCCTGAGCTGTTGTACCTGATATACAACTGCATGTGAAAGCATGAGGACATTTCTTTGCAGCTGGCCATCACCAGACCTCGCCAGTTTGAGCAGTACTATGCTGTTTACAAGGTGTGTCAGTTAGTTGTTACACCAACAAGCGACAGGGAGTACAACACACAACAATGCCAGGCCCTGCTATCGCCTCAGAAGCAGCAACTTACTCAGTTGTTGCATGCATGTCAGGGATGCTGCCATCAAGTGGAAGTCTGCCAGCACCTTCAGCAGCCTGAAGCAGCACAAGCAACCACGGACTATGCGCGATCAGCCGTGAAAGTGTCATACAGTAGTACAGTGCAATCCGAACTATCTGAAAGTGAGATTGATAACCTACTCACTATATTGCTGCCGCACGCATTCTGTCCACGCTGTGGGTCCTCTACTGCCAACCACACTTACCACAAACTTGCAGAGAGCCGCCACCAGGAGCCAAAAGTCTGGTGTGGATGCTTCTAGACTCGTTGCCTGAGGATCATCCAGGATGGCTCGAACCTCAGATGCTGCAGGGGCAAGCAGCAGTGGCGTTGCTCAGCGCTGGTGTTGCTGAAGAGCGGGTAGTAAGCTCTTTGAGGGTAGTGCTACACAACAGCAAGCGCTAGAAGACAGGGCTGCTGAAGTGCATAATTGCATAGTCTCCGCTACATCTCAGCATGAGTGCAGCTTGGTTGTTTGAGTGCACAAGTGAACAATGTGTCTCGTGTCTGCCTGTCTGCAATGAGCAACCAAGCAACTCATGGAGTAAACATGTGTTGGAAGACATGCAGTATGAATATGATCCAGCCACTCACGTATAGTGGGCCTTGTCCAGGCATGGAAAGCAGCCTTAAATGCTTCAGAAAAGTTCTCTTCCTGCAACATATGTTTACCGCTGTGTGTTGTCAGCACAAGCAGCTCTGCTGACATCACAAACAAGGATGAGCATATGCACAGACTGCTGGACAAATGTGACCATATTACAACGGTCAAATCAAGCAGTGCACAGATATGCACTGATAGTGAGATAGTCTGCAGCTGACAGCAGCCCTACTCACATCCAGTGCCACCCCATCCTCTACATGTTTCCTCATGCCGCTCAGCAGCTTCTTGAAGTCAGCCCGCTCTTTACTGTTTGCTGGTAACCTGTCAGCTGCAGTGTCTGGGCCCAATGATGCCCGCCAGGCTTGAAGGGCCTTCAACAGCAGGACCACTGCAACAGGAAGACACAAGCAGAGTGTCTGTTTGATCATACCAGGACTGCTCGTTCAGCATGCAGCACACATGCATGCCAGAATATTGCGATTCCGCAGCAAGCTGACAGCTGCTGCAATTGTTCTACTTGCTGGTGTCGGGTGTCTGCAGCCACACACACTGGGATCTACATCAGCCTATTTCTTAGATTGCACTGCTCACATGCTCAGAAGGTATAGTAACCCACAACCACACCGCAAGGTTAAAGACCCTAGCTGACACGTACCATAAGGCAGATGCTGATGTGTGCTTTTGTCCATGTTGTCGAGATCAAAGGAGTTGACCCAGTCTTGTAATGCTGGCCAGGGGCAGGTCAATCTGGGATGATGTAAAGATGATAATAACATATACGTTGAACAGGTGTTGCTTGCAAGCAACAGTTGTGGATGCTATGTACAGGGTGCGCCAGAACACTCGCACATACTTCACACGCCCGTCAGAAACAACAGGTTGCTGCTGCTGGTGATGGTCTTGTAGCGACATACCACACACACTGGCACATTGCTGGTTGTTTACTATTTGGAAGAGTCAACATACTGCACGATTGCTGCAATCATATTCATTCTGCTTGTCCCCACCTTAGATCATCAACCTGCGAGTCAGGTTTTGATTCTATGACAAGGTGCTCTGGTGAGCTGACCTGCAGGGCATGTAGAAGACATGCGTAGAACCATGCATGCAA
>JARWLF010001492.1:0-16604 GCA_029853055.1 Scenedesmus sp. KT-U | reverse complement strand
GATTCTGCGATGATGCATGCTTCTTCAGCACAAAGGGCTATCAGCACCCAGCAGCACATGAATCCACACCACAGCCCATGCTACATAGTCTACTGAACAAACTGTCAAGCAGGAGGGCATCATCATCATGACCATCAAATACATCTATCAGTATGTAGCAATAGCAACACATACACTGCTTGCAGACTAGAAATTATCAACTTGTCAACTTGCATTAACACCATGATCTATAGTGTTATCACCAATCAGCCATAAGTGGTAACTAGTATACACAGCTGACACACAGTCAGCTATCAGAACATAACAGCCGGCAACACATGGCAGCATCAGCATGCAGACAAGCACCTTGCAAGGCAATATCACAAACCCCTAAACAGGACCAAGATTCACAATGACCCAGGTGGGTTCCTTCTTGCAGGTCACGGCTTTCATCAATGAATAAACTGGTCAACATATTGTGTAATTTATGTAGCCAGGCTGTCCTGTGGTGGTCAGAAGCAGCACAGAAGCGTCATAATCATCCTGCGTCAATGGGGATTCAAAAAACCTGCACCATAGAGCGGCATCTTGTCACAGCAGCGCCTTGTCAAAGATAAACGCACGCAACCACTCAGTCAGTCAGTCCAGCACAAAGGGGTGCTGCAAGATTGGCTTCAGGTATTTCCAGATTCTGCACCTACAACAAAAGTGTAACCCCGTTTGGTGGATTGTGGAAAATTGACACCTTGTGATCAGCTGCTCGCGATGTGTGGAACTGCTGCCTTACTGATATTGCTGTTGCTGCTGCAGGAGACATGCTCTGCTGATGCCCGACACATGGTCAACACTACCAACAGCAGCAGCAGCAGCATGTGTCCCAGTACTATTGTTCAGGGACTTCAAGATCTCCCAAGGGTTGCCCATGCCCCCCAGAGCGTTGGCTACAAGACGCATTAGATGGGTTACATCAGGATTAGTCACTGCTGCTGCTGCTGCTGTTGCTGCTGAAGCATCAAGTGCTGCTGCAGCAGAGATATTGTAGCCAGAATCTGCAGACTCGTAGGCTGCTGCCATATCTCCATGCTGCTGGTTTGCATGCTGCTGAGGGGCAGCAGTAGCAGCATCTGCTGCTGGCTGTGCAAGCTGATCTGCAGCCACTGATACATCGGCAGCAGCAGCAGCAGCCATCACTGACAACGGCGACGGGCCATGCAGCCCATGCTGCTGCTGATGCATTCTGTTGAATGTGTTGTAGATGCCTCCGCTGCTGTTGCTGCTGAGTGGCATCTGCCGCAGACCGCTGCTGGTAGCAGCAGCAGCAGCAGGAGGCAACGCAAGCGGGCTTGCTGGTCCTGACCCTGTTCCATAGGAGAAACCGCTGAACTCTGCTTTCAGATGCGATTGTAATGCAGATTGATGACTGATAGGACTGCCAGCTACTGCGCTGCTGCTGTAGATACCCAATGCAAGGGGGCTCTGCGGCTGCTGCTGGTCGCTGCTGCAGCTGCGCTGCTGCTGCTGCATTGCCAGTGCTGCTGCCAGAGATGGACTGTTGCTTACTTTGTCGGTAACGCCTGCATTCAGCAACAGCCTGCTGCCTGCTGCAAGCGGTTTGGGTAGTCCTGTCGAGGTTGCAGGAGACAAGTACATGTGTCCCGTGATATCGCCGCCGCTGCTGCTTGTTGTGCCTCCGGTCCGAGCTGCTGCCGCTGCTGCCAGGCGCATTGCAGCTGCCTGTAGCGCCTGCTGATTCACAGTAGTGGTGTGGGTATCAGCAGCAGCAGCTGCATTGGGTCCCAGCGGGTTAATACTTGTGACAGGCCAGCCGAATTGAGGCACAAATGACGCTGCTGCATTGAACTCAGCACCAGCAGTACTGCCAGTGTAGTGCTGTTCTGTATACAGCTGCTGTGTGTACTGCTGCTGCTCTAGCTGAATGTACTGCCCAAACTCCTGGGTCTCTGCGCAGCCTGTCTCATCATGCAGCGATCCTGCTGCACTGCTAGCAACAGCAAGTCTGCTGATAGGCAGCAAAGCAGCAGCTGGATGCTGATAAGCATGATGATCAGCCTGATGCCCCATAGCAGCAGCAGCAGCAGTGAGGTCTGAGAAGGCCATGCTGCTGTGATTGAGGCTGCCGCTGTTGGCTTCCTCTAGGGCATCATCTACTGCTATGTGTGCATCATCACCAGCCATGACTTCATCTGCATTCAGCTCAAGATCCTCCTCCTGCAGACAAGGAATATTGGCAGGCAGTGTAACAGTCCTGTCATGTCAAACCACAGATGCCATTGACACAGGCAAGGTTACGTTCAGCACACTCGTTCAGCAGCAGGATAGCACGTGTTAGGTGGCAAGGCACACTTGATGACCATAACCCAGCCCATGGCTCCACTGCACTGATATCTTACCTCTGTGCTAGGTTCATCTGCTCTGATGCGCTTATGTTGTGCATTGCCCATGTGATCACTACCAGCTGCAGCAGTTGTGCGCCGCTTCTTGGGCTGCAGGAAGGACACATAGGGGCATAATCAAGGACACATACAACAGAACATACTTGATTGAGTGATGGGTAGAGCAATGCTTGCGAAGGTTGCTGCTGGATCACCACATAGAGACTTGTTGCAGGAGACAAGCACCATCAGCATAGACATGCTGCTGTTGGGGCTGCAGGACACACAAACCAGACACTACACATGCTGAATGAAGACAACACTCTCTGTCTGCTACACAAAAACATCATAAAAGGTTGTTTGTGTACGGAGTTCCAGGTTGTGGCATTGTTCGGCAGCTGTTGCCATGGTGCATGAACTGCTCAAACTCACCATGGCCTTGCCTAGAGTCCTGGTTCTGAGGAACCTGATGCCACAGGCATTGCACAGCACTGGCTTGCCCTTGGGTCCCTTTCGCCACTGTGGTGAGGTCGTTGCGTTGCAATGACAGCAAGGGCCAGACAAGTCTTGTTTGGCTTTCTTGGACTTGAAACCTGGAGTGGCAGGGTTTGGGGTGCTGACAGGAGTTGCATCATCTGCTGGCAATGACGCCACTATGGGGCTTGCGGGCGCTGTACTGGCTTCGATACCTAGACGAGACGGGGCGTATTCCTGAGGAAGGTACTGGGGCGCGTAGTTCGTGTTGACGCCTGACGTCAGCATGGCAGTACATGGACAGAGTGAACATGGAGCAGGAGAGGCAGGCATTGTGGTCTGATCATGTGCAGGTGGTTTGGAAGGAATTCTAGGAGTCAGCATGAATTGAGTTGGTGCGCATGGATTAAGCTACAGTCCTTACTGGGCGTGGCTTGGAGTTTACCGACAGGTTGTACTGCTATTCGTCTGGCAGCAACGTCAACCTGGGAATGTCAAACGCCCCAAGCTCACAGGATCACTGAAGTATCACGCGGAAACCCTCTTACAATAGAAAGCTATGTACTTACTCGCATCCCATGGAGATCTCCAAGGAGCTTGCTTCTTCCTTCGTCCGCTACCCGGGCGCCTTTGATAGGACAGAGCGCCATAGGTCTCACTAAATTCACTTCTGATACTATCAGAATCGGAATTTTCTCCCCCGCAAAGAGCTTGGGCGGCGAGAAACGCCTGATTGACGCCAACAGCCATTGGTCAGATGCGGAAGGAGATTTCAGCAAGCAGCCATGGGGTATAAACACAACTTACCTCCATCCTGCGATCAAGACAACTGGATGCTCACGATACTTCCTGGGTCGTTCCAACACTGCTTGTGCCTGGCAAGTAGAAACAGCAGCACGCCGATCCTGACTCAACGAACATAAAGCTGGCCCAGGCAAACCCTATACTGACCAAGACCAATTTCAGATGGCAAGAACTGAAGATCGGTGCTTACAAGTGTCAGCTGCAATTCAAGTCGTCTGTGTTAAACCAGTTCGATCAGCATAGGTGAAGCTTGTAACTATGACAACGGGATACTGCACATGTGCAACCAGTCTCTGTTGTGATCGTCGCGGTACAGCCGATCAAGCACATGTGGGTCGCGCTGTGTTGTCCGTACACCTGACTAGACAAGCTGGACAAGGTGGGCTTCAACGTCACGATGACAAACAGAAATCAACAAAACATAGCAGACAATTATGCTATTACTATGCTGTCTTGACTGTAGTCAGTTGCCGTTCGCAGGCGACGGAACCTCTTCTAGTTGCAGCGGCCCACGCACCTTTGTCAGCTTTCTTAGATCGTTGTGTATCCAAAATATCCGTCTTAGAATGGCGTCATGCTGGTTGCGCAGTAGCCTTGCCAGTAACTCAAAGTCCTGGCTCTCCAGGCGATGAGCAGAGATTCCAGGCAAGGGAGGAGGTTGAAGTCCAAAATATTGAGTCTGTGAACACGATCTACGTGCTGCTATCGGGTGCAGTACACCATGTAGAGTTGCGAGCAAAGCACAGCAAAGCAGAATTTAGTCGGTCGCTAAACATGGAGCGAAGTATAGGCACCCATCTTATCTGCATTACTGTGCGGATGCTTTGTACCAAGAACCAGCCAAGGTTCAACCTGAAGGTTGACCAACTCTGTCGCCAACAATTACGAGATATGCCGGTGCACAAGGAGCGTAGACATGTTTGTTCCAAAGTACTGCAGCTCAAGCACAAGCGTCGCATGTGCCACTGCTGTCTTGACGCGGGATCGCGCCAGTGCCGGACGTAAGCTCATGACGATTGCCACAACCTGCGAGAGACAGGTTGCAGGGTGTGCACAATACTGGTCACAGCGCAAGAAAACATGTCGAGTTCAGATCAAGCGCATGATGTAGTGCCGTCATCACTTGATCATCAGCCTGGTGGCATATCACATCCACACACGGGATCACAATCAAGTACATGTTGCATAAATGTGGTGAGAGCAGCATCCATACTTAATCCCATAGCAAGTTTCTCACCCCAGATCAACCCCCAGCGCCTCTGCTCTCAGCCCAGGTTGTTGATTGATCATTCAACGCCAGAAGGTACCCTGGTACAGGGTATAGAGCATTGACAGACTGCATGATCTGCAGTTGCAACTGCTGTCAAGGCTGTCAGCTTGAGAACCTTGGAAGCAAGCCAATCAAATGGACCATGTGTGTTCAGCCCTGCTGAAGGAACTGCTGCTGCTGCTGCCGCAAGGCTGTTAGACGCTCCACCAGACTCCCGAGCTGCTGTTTTCTGCAGTATCTGCAAACCAGGGCTGCAGTGAGCACTCTGCCAATCTCTGCTGTTGTTGCTGGTTCTGCTGTAGGGATCATAAGTCTGAATGTGTGCAGATGCTGATATGATCGTCGCAGCACCAGCTACTGGTGCATCCTTGCACATCAGCTTGACGAGCTTGTTGGCCACCATGCCAACATAGACAGCTCTCTGCTGTCCAAGCTCTTCTGCTATCTGCAGCGCAGTATGCAGATGCTGGCATCTGAACCGCTCACAGCAATTAACAAGTCCCTGAACCAACCCCATGACCGCCTGTACACCATTAGGTGGCAGCAGCTGCGCTAATTGCAGGGCCAACTGCCGTACTTCTGCATTGCTGTCACGCAGGGCTGCAACAGCAGCTGCCAGGGCATCAGGACCCCAAGGGGGTGAATCGCCTCGCCTTTTCCTGCTGAGCTTTCTGCCTGCACGTTGCGGCTTGGCTACTGCAGTACCAGCTGCAGCAGTCATAGAAGCATTGTGTGCAGCAGGGGCGTTTGCTGTATCTACTGCTGCAGCTGTGCTATCTTCTTCCTGCTGCTGCTGCTGCTGTGTCCACTCCCCTTCTTCATCTGTTTGATCACCTTCTTGTGCATCCCCTGGACTAGGATTCATACCTGCTGCTTGCTGCTGCTGCTGCTGCTGCGGTTGTGAGTGCTGCACTGCTTGCTGCTCCTGCTGCTTGCACAGCGCCTTCTGTTGCTGTAGCTGCAAGTACTGCTGACGAAACTCTGTCGCCCACTGCAGCAATACTTTAAGTGCTGCCTTTCTGACTTCTAAAAGCTCGTCACTGACTGAGCTTATGAGGATGATGGCTGCTTCATCAGCAAACTGCTTGTCATTGTTACCAAGTGCACACATTGCACTGATGGTGGCCAATCGCACCTGCAGCAGAGCAGGGCAGGACAGATAGCACCTGAGGCTTCAAGAGACCCAGCTTCTTTATGATTCATCCTGACTGGCAGTAATTGCTTGGGAACAATTCACCATCACATATACTCGCTGTCCAGCAGAAGCATTGCACTGCAGACGGCAACGCTCGTTGACGTCTGATGTGAGGTTCTCCCTGTCTGTTGCATTGGTGGTGTACATCTCCAGCAGGAGCGCAATTTATGGTAAGACGTACCTTTTCCACATCATCTTCACTACCGTGTACAAAGGCACCAGTAGCACTATCCAGCAGGCTGCTGTCAGTGGCTGATGCGTCTGCTGTGGCACCAGTGTATGTGGCTCTTTTGCTCAGGGCTTGTCTTCGCACTGCCAAGCTTGCGTAGGGCATATCTGCATTGAGCGGGTACATGCTGTTGCAGCACATGTACCAGCAACGGCATCAAGCATCACTCTATGTAGCCTGCTGTGCTATGGCTGCGCATTCTAGGCGCAAGCCACTGGTGATTTCTTGGATTGCTACATGCATTGCTGCGCAGCATGTTGTGCTGGGCCAAAACTGCAAAACTGGATTCAAGCAGCTCACCTGACAGTCCCGCAAGAGCTTCCAAGCGCACAGCCGGAACTATGTCCATCGTCACGACGCTGCATAGCTTCTGGAACACCAGATCTATGCGTGACTGGTCCTTAGGTGGCATCTGTTGTGCAGCACGACTGCTGAGCTCCTTTGCTGATGCAGACAGCACCTGGACAGCTGCAAGACGTACTTCCGGGCCGACATGATCAGTTAGACGGATTGAAGCATCCAGGGCATCGTCAATAGGATTGCCTAGCCGAGTTCTCAGATCGGAGTAGCATAGGTCAAGACCAGCGAAGCTCAGCTGCTGCATGCTCAGGGTCAATGGTGAGCAACTACATACACTTGTTGCAATCTGACAGACTACCTAGCAGAAGGTAGACGGAGTAAGAACAGGTCTGTTTTGGAACGCACCGTTACTTGCCGTGTCACTGCGGTCTGTTGGACGCTGGGTGACGATTGCGGTACAGTCTGCTGTAAGCAAGCAAACTGGACAGGGCTGTTGTTTGTCGACTTAGAGCACTTTGAGACTCTTGATACGATAGCTTCTGAGCATACACCATGTTGGCATCGTCTGGCGTTTCCCTGCTGAGGGCAGCTGCTGCAGCCGCAGTTCCTGCCTCTGCGGCCCTTGGCTCATTAGCAAGAAGTAGTTACCATGCTATCTACGATGTCGGAAACTCTACCAACATCAAGTGGCACGAGGGTGAGTTGAGATGCACTTGGTGCCACGGGAACGCAATACAATGCTGGCATCCTTTGCTCTGAGTCAAACAACGGTTATAGATGTTTGTAAGTGGCTGACTTGAGGTTGTTCTTGCAACCCCAGGCGGTGTGAGTACTGAGCAGAAGGAGGACCTCCTGGAACAGAAAGGATGCGTCCTCTGGTTCACTGGCCTGTCTGGGTCAGGCAAAAGTACAGTCGCCTGCACGCTTGAGCATGCTCTGCTGGAGCGTGGAAGGCTAACAGCTCTGCTAGATGGAGATAATGTGAGGCATGGTCTCAACAAGAACCTGGGTTTCTCACCCCAAGACCGTGAGGAGAACATCAGACGGATTGGCGAGGTTGGCAAGCTCTTTGCGGACAACGGCATCATCACCCTGATCAGCTTCATCAGCCCTTACAAGTGAGTGTCGATGCTTGTGAGCAACCGCCTTCTGTGGGGTTGGTTGATTCAGTTTGCTGCACCTGGTGCAAGCATAGTGCCAGCTTGTGCACATCAATTTGGCCATCTGGCATCTCTTTCATCAACATGCAAGTCGCATGTCCTTTTGTGTTGCAGGCAGGACCGTGATGCTGCACGTGCCCTGCTTCCCGCTGGCAAGTTCATTGAGGTATACATGAAGGTACGGGTCTTGGCATGTTTTTGCCCCTCCATGGCTCTGGAATCTCTTAGCTGCCCACAGCCAGACTCATACGAGATGCCATGAGATGCCACAAATGTGCTTTTGCTTTGCATCCTGCTAAACAGTGGTTTGCAGCACTCCACTTCTGCCAGGACACATAGGCATGCGGCATCGACTAGCTGGGCGTACATGCGTTGATATCGTCTATCTGCAGGCAGCATGTTGGGCTAGAACTCGCACTACTTGTCTATCCTGCAGGTGCCTGTAAGCATATGTGAGGAGCGTGACCCCAAGGGTCTGTACAAGAAGGCCCGTGCAGGTCTCATCAAGGGCTTCACAGGTGGGCGGTCTGCAGGAAACAGTTCCCAACCTTCTTGTTGAGCTGTTGTGCGATCAGTGACTGCTCACTGACTTCCAAACAACGTCTTAATATTGTACGTGATGTCTTGGTACGTTGATGAAGCAATTGTCTAGCGGTAGCTTCCTGGCCTCAGCTGTGGGCTGTGCTGTGAAGTCACAGAAACAATGTCATAAGACTCTGTTGTGCACTGCTCTTGTCCAGGTATTGACGATCCCTATGAGGAGCCTGCCAACGCTGAACTTGTGCTGGAGGCAGTAGATGAGCAGGGTAACAGGGTCACACCTCAGCATTCAGCAGCAAAAATACTCGAGTACTTGCACAAGAACAGGATAATTTGAATTATGTTGCGCATGTAGTCGTGTCATCATGGTGTACACTAGTGTGGGCTGGTGTCAAATGTCAACAGGTATGGTTGCGGGCAGCCGGCATGTGACCCTGAGCAGCTGATGCAGTTGGCAAAGGTCCTTAGCTGCGTGCAACGGTTATAAGGGCTTTGCAGTGTTATGGGAGTTTTTGGTCGGTAGTACGTCAATTGTATGGTGTAGTTGTCAGCAACCTGAAGACAACTGCTGATGCATTCAACCTGTGCTTTTTATCTGCTCGTAACATGATATCTTAATGCTGCAGATTGTAAGCGATTGTGTGTCATGTCTGTATTTTGGAAAGACAGGAGGGCAGCAAAGCAGATAGCATGCATTTTAGTCACCGATTCAATGCAATCTGGCATGCCAGATCGTTATGCCTAGATGTGTCGAAGTAGGTTAGCTTCTTGTATACCTACTATGTGAAACTTCGGGATCTTGACTACATATGTCATGACGTGTTCAAAATGGTCTTGTTGAACCCAGGGTGTGAGCTGGGTGCCTTGGTGATGCTGCTGAAATATGCAGCTTGCGATATGCCGTGATTCTGAAGTGTTTCTGGTGACAGGTATCAGAGTCTGCTAGCTCAACTGTAAAACATGTGTTATAAATTGACCGCCAAGGTCAGCTTCGAGACTTGGGGCGCTGAACCGAGCCAGTGGCACTGTACGACCAGGGCTACACCTGTACTTTACCTCGCCGCAGCTGGTGTCAGTCGTCTCTGATGCCTTCGTCATCTGCTGCTCAAAGCTGGGCACGATACTACGGTAACAGTGGTTGTGAAAACAAGGACTGCGTCCTCTGAAGCTGAAACAACAGTGACCGTTGTGGGCCACTCCGTTCCGTACCTGCACTTGCGGTGCAGCTTCCTAGCATCAGCGATGGACATGTAACACACGGGCTGCGTGATAGCGTTGATGAGCAGCCTTCCGTGGGTTTCGCCATCTCCTATGTGCGCGCAACTTACACAACCAACTGGTAGAGACACTTGACTCCGCAAGCATCACAAAAATACATCAATAGCGTCTTGTATGTTACAAAAGTTACACCTGCTTCATTGCTGGTTGTCGGATGTGACCAGAGTTGGCGACGGAGGGAGGATACGCCTCATGCACAGCAGCTGTGTGTGCTGCATATGACTGGCATGTAGAGACTATTGACGCAGTGTCTGTAGTGGAGAAGGAATGATATGGCTCGTGAAAAAGACTCTGACTGCTTGCTAGATGAAAGGCGCAGACTCTTGGAATATGTACTGGAGGTCTGTACCTGTGATGCCAATGTTGGCACTGTGCCAGCAGCTTCACATGCACAACGGTCTACAACGCTGCTCGGATCAGCATAGACCAGTACTCAAGCAATCAATGAGACATGGAAGGCCCTGTCAAGCATAAATCCTTACCATACATGCAACGCCAGAGCTTGACCAGCTTGCACCAGATGGAAACTGAGAGCACCAGCCCTTGTTTGCTTGTAGCAGAGCCAGCTGAGTATGCTGCCACCAGGCACGTCGTAAAACCCTGGAGCAGCTACATATTGTGCTGATGCAGCATGCCGTGACTTGCCTGCCTGCAGGTGCACAGAGCAAAAGGCAGCAGGGTTCAATTGCCAATTGGCATGAACACTGCAGAGCCCTGGCTACTGGATGCTGTTGATGTTCAAGCAATTTTATCTTGCTTGCATCATGCCAATGGTGCCGCAAACATTGACCTGTTGCAGTACATTCGCAAGGGATCCAGGTATTGCACCCAAGCTCATTAAATGCAGCAAAGCCAGGGTGTTTGTGCCTTGCTTGGTCAGCAGAAGGTCCCCTGCATGTAGCACGTCACATGCCAACTACTGTAAACAGTGGGCTTGAACAGGACAGATGTACCATGTCCTACACTTACTTCCAACAGCCACCCAAGATTGCAGCACTACAGCATGTGAGCACAGCAACTGCTCAAGCTGTGGGTAATGCCTTCTTGTTGCAGGACTGTCACAGCAGAGGCAGCAACACGTACACGCAGCAGCAACCGGGATGTGTCGCTGGATGGTGAAGCTGCTGAAAGGGAGGCGCCAACTCTGAATATTGCTCAGCTACAGACCGGTCTGTCAGAGAGTGAGATCAAAGATTTGGCGTATCTGGTGTTTGTCTGCAACTGCGCCAAGGGCATTGATGGTGAGTTGCACACATGAGAACTAAATCAGTCTCATGGTCTTATTCAAAGTGTTCCCCCATGGGGTATTGCTTATAGCTGTGCAGCCATCCAAATGTTTTTTTGCTATCAGACTGGATGTATTGTCTTCTTGGCCCAAGTTGGCTTGCATGTGGTCCCGCAGCAGGATTGCCAACAAGTCGCGTTCTGCATCTGGAGTTTTATCACGTGTTCAAGTCCTGCCTGCGAGACAATCCTGTTCCAAGCCAACGCCTTGATATGATGTGTTGATAACCCTTGTATATTTCTTGCAGAGGACTTGTTGCACACAGTGCGCAGCCAGCTTGACGTTGATGAAAGCAGAGCTGCTGAGGTCAGCCGCCTGCTGGATATTGTGGGCTCAACACTGGAAAAGATGAAGGAGACAACAGGTGCAACTAGTTATTGCAGCCTCAGCCCTAGCTGAATCCTTAGCCAAGCTCTTCAGGCACATTCAGAACATTTGTGTCAATGCTCCTTGCTCCAGTACCCAAACTTTGCTCAATCTGACTGCAATAGCTGCAGCGATGGCCAGTTGTATGTCCAGCTAGCTGTCAAGTCTCTGTTGTTCATTGTCCTGCAGGTCAGTTGCCAGTGAGTGACAAGTGGACTGCTAACCTTGAGCTGCCAGTGTGTTTGCTGGGTACTGTGCTGCCAAGGGACTTCAACAGGTGATATGGACCTCATGATCCGCTGGGGGTGTATTCCGGCATCGTTCATGGTACTGACATCACACCAGGACATAGTGTAGCGCCTTTGTGCAAACTCCAGCCGATGCCAAGATTCTGCAGGTCAATCGTGACATGATGCAAGCAGTTGGTTGGCTGCAGGCAAACTGTGTTGTATCCATCCGGTAGCTGATGCCCCTCATGACATGCTGATACTGAGTCGTTTATTGCTCAACAGGTTTCGCAGTTTTGTTGTCTGGAGGGACACGCTGTCACACGTGCTGCTGACCACATTAGCACAGAGTGTGAGAGATGGCTGGAGCCCTTCAGCACAGCAGACAGAAAGCAACCCCGTCACAGCTCAGCAACTTATGGCCAGGTGGGTGGAGAGGACTGCCCTGCTTGTGTGTCATGCATGCAGACTGCAATCAACTTGTTGGCTTCAACCAGGGTATGTACATCGCCATGCATTCTGGCAGAGGGCAACGCCTGCAGTGGCGCCGATAGCCGGTGAGCTATGCTACTGTCACAGCTGCATGTAGGTTGAAGGCAGCTTTACGGAGATGTGACGTTCGTAACGCTGATGACTTTGACGAAGCAGAGTACCAAGATGCCAGCAAGGCAGTAGGGCAACACACCTTTGCACTTGTCAAGGTGAGTTGGCCACTGTACATGCCCATGCAGTCAGCCACTATGTCATGGTATGGCTGTACCTGCCACTGCAAGTTACTCTGTATATCGAGGCTGCCATCAACAGAGCTGTAGTTGTTGGAGACCACTGTTACAGCTATCAGTACAGGATGATGTACACCTGTGCTACGTCTGTCACAGAGGACTACTGCTGGTTGGAAGTTCCCCTGGGGTCTTCGTGTGCGTCTTTGTGAGATGCTGTTGAGGGGAGTGTTTGACACATTGGATGAAGCAAGCTACATCGACACAGCTGATGACTACTTGAGACTACTGCAGGTGTGGGTATGGGTGCAAGCAACCTGTGCAACCATTGACTCAAAAACTGCATGTGTAGAGCGTCAGCAGCAACAAGTGGCTCAACGTGTGGCTTCTTACTGCCCTTGCCTCTACCTGCATGTGTGTGATTCTCAGCTGGACCAATGTTCTGTTGCCGGGCTGCTGCTACCTCCTGCAAGGCATATGCCCCAGCCTGGGGGCAGAGAGTCTCTGCTACATGTCCAAGCCACGGCACAGCTGTCTCCCTTTGCAGCGATGCGGTGCTGCGCCGCAGTACTCGTACCAGTAGCTGCATGTCTACTGTTCTTGACCGTTACATTGCTTTACATTCTGCAGGAGAAGCTGTGGCCTCTCCTTGGCATCAGCCCATCTCTTCACAATGCCTGCTTTGCCTGGATCCACTTCCGCCAGTATGTGCTGACCCGTCACCCTGGTCTGCTCAGCAAGACAAAGACACTGCTCAAGCGCTTGGCTCAGATGTCTCGACAGGACTCACGGAACGCTGCAGGGTGAGTTTATCGCTGTTTGTGTGCTGTGTGCTGCACAGGTGGTTGATAAGGAGCGTGCTGTAGCTCTGCATGCATGTGTCATACTGTTGTAGTTCAATACGTTGTGCATGGCAGTACAGATAGATTGCAGGAGAGCCTGCAGGATGAGCATGAGCTTGCAATCATGTTGCACTAGTGCAGTCAGCACGTGTTGGGTGGCAAGTCTGTTGAGCACATGTCATGCTGAGTATTGAACGCATGTGCAAAGGGTTTCATTCTGTGTTGCTGAAGTTGCCTATGTGCTTGCTCTTACACAGCGGAGTTGCAACGCCCAAAGCTGCAGCTGTGTCTGAGGATGGTGCCTTGACCTCTGAGGTTGGAGCTGCTGTCATTGACTGGATTACTGATCGGTTGTCAGACTACCATGTTGGACTGTCAACTGTGGGTGGCCCCAACAGCTTGCCAGGCTTGGTGGATGTCATGGCATTTGCGGCAGTCAGCAAGGGGGCAACAGAGGATGAAGTTGGGAACATGCTGATAGCAGCAATACGCAGCAGTGTGGAGAAAGGTACAGGGTACATGCTCACACATGTTTGACCGACTTCGCATGCTGCATCTGTTCCAGCAGCCCTGCTGTCTGCAACCTGAACTTTGCAGATTTGCAACAGCAGAGGGCCGCCATTCGCACTGGTAACATTTGTCATTGCTGATGTTGTCTTGTTGCAACTTGATCAACCTGTGTTGTAGAGCTACATCGGCGTCTGACTGCTGAGGGTGATGCTGCTGAAGATGAAGCAGACAACATCATCACAATGTGCCATGTTGTCAAGGAGTTGGCAGCAGAGCAGACTGACACCTGGGCGCGGTGAGCACATAGTCACTGTCTGTGGCTATATATCCACTTGTCTGTTGAGTACCGACAGTGCTGGCAGGTAGTGGTCTGATCCATATCTGCTGGAACAGCTCAACATCCCACGCTCAGATTGACTCTCAACCTTTGTGGCATTTGTGTCAATAAATACTGTGCAGGCAGAAAGTCCACAGGCGTGGTTAGTCCCTTGCTCATATGTTTACTTTGTTGCTGCTACCAAGTTCATAGCGCTGCTTCTGCCTCTTCAGGGGCTTCTCAGGTCAGTTGCTTGAGTCTGCCCCATTTGCCCTGGCAGTGCTTCATGGAGCTGTTGGTGCAAGGATACTGCCATGGCTGGGGACCATCAGTACACTGGATGACCAGACGTGCAGGGTGAGAGGCTGTGTCCAAGTCACAAAGCATGGCACCCTGCGTCACTCCTGTGAACGAAGTGCTGCTTGGATGTAGTTCGTGTGCGATGATTACAGCCGTGTAGCAGCCACTAACTGCCAATGGTGTTTTGCGGAGGTAAGGAAGTCCTGTATCACATTATGTATCCTTGATTGACGCCATGCAGGCTCTACAAGCTGCCTTGGAACTTGAGCCGCAGCTGCTGGGTGCTGTGACATCAGCAGTTGCAGGCTGTAAGCATCCAGCAACACAGAGAATGCTTGGTAAGTGTCGGTGCTTGCAAGCCTGGTGAGCCACTTGGTATCAATGTCGAGCTGTGTACGTATAGCCTTCAAATTGTTGTCATCTCTGCAGCAGTGGTGATGCTTGGTTTGGTTGGCTGACGTAGTGTGCTAGCAGAGTAGTGTGTCATTGGAGCAGAGCAGTATTCAATTATCTAGTGGCGTGTGCCATCAGAGTGCTTCATCTCTGCAGTATTCTTGTTCTGGTGTGATCTCTTCGCCGTGACTGTCCTGCAGCATCAGCCAAGTGCTGGGATCTCCCCACACAACTACAACCAGTGCTGGCTGCCTGGGTTGACAAGCAGATCAGCGGGTTTGGTGTCTGGGTGGATAGACAGCTACAACAGGAGACATGGGAGCCATTGGGGATGCAGCAGGTATAATGGATGAACCATTTGACGGCATACCTGCTGTTGGTTTGCCTACCAGCATGCACTAGCCAACCAGTTTGCACTAGCAACTGCAGCAGACACATAGGGATTGTGCACACCCAGAACTGTTTGTTATACAGAACCATGTCCCTGAGTCAGTGTGTTGGTTGCTCACAGCCTCATTCTGCCAGTGCTCGTGAGTTGAGACGAATAGTGATGGAGTCCCTTGAAGCACTGTTTGACCTGGGGCTGCCTCTACCAGCAGCAATCGTCAGCATGCACATGGAGGGCATCGACACCATGATGCACAGGTTGGTAGACGTGTCTGTGGTGATTGGGGGCATGCTCATCTTGTTGTGTATTTTCATGATCACAACCCCTGCAACCCATTATTGTTTTGTCTACTGCTGGGCTGGCCTCATGCAGTTGTGAAACACAGGTCGACACGTAGCACAGCCGGAGGGATTTCAGCCATGTGACTGCTGATAGACCGCTGTATGCGTCTGCCTTCTGTACTCCCACACAGGTACCTTCAAGGCATCTTGAGCAAGCTGGGTAGCTACTCAGACATGATTTCCGGTGTGCCAACTTTGACAAGATTCAAACGTGAAGTAGCAGTCAAGCAGGTGGGGCGTGGAGATCGCGGAGGTTGCAGGTCATGGTCTGCATCAAACTCCCAGCATCATGCGGTCAGATATCGCGGCTGCTTTAAGTTCGGACGGATGAAGAAGTATGGTCAGGAGTATCTGCAAGTATACAGTGGTGTAGTTATCACAAGTAACATTAGTCAAGCCAAAGAGGACTCTTGCAAGGTGGTTGGCATGAAGCATGGCCGCTCGGGTTACATTTGAAGGTGTAGCCCTCATACCAGTACATTCTACAGCATTCTCTGTCTCTGCCTCGAAGGTTCCAGACTTGCTTGTCTTATGACTGCTGTCTGCAGGAAGAGGCTGAGTGCCATATGCCCGGTCTACCGCAACAGCTTCCACCTGTTGGTGCTGTCAGTAAGAAGGGACTGCAGTTCCTGGAGTCTGTGAGACGAATAGAACAAGAGTGAGTTTTTGTGAGGATTAGCAAGTGATGAACAAGAGTGAGTTTTTGTGAGGATTCAGCAAGTGATGAATGCAGCTAAGAAGGCCTTTCCCAACCTGGGCCTGGCAGTGTTAATCCAGGCAGTGAAGACGTGTGTGACTGCAGCCAAGTCCAGTAGAAAGCTGTCAGCAAGGCATGCCAACTTCTTTGAGACGAGCAGCCAGGCTGGTTTATGGTATGCACAGATGCAGACTGTTTGTTACATGTGCCTGCCAAGCTCATGCACAGCCCTGTGTGCAGCCATGGCCATGAATTTGCTCAGCTGCCTGCTGCTCATTCAAACTCTGTGTCGCTCTGTACAGGCCATGTTATAATCGCATAGACCACCTCAGCTGTCAGGTCTTAGTCGTCATGATGGCCAGTCTGGGCTACCTGCTGGACACACTGCAGCCAATTGCGAATGCAATAGCAGACAAGTGGTCAGAGGAATGCAGGCGCAGCAATCATGGCAGCACAGGCAACGGCAGCAGCAGCAACCCCTTCAACAGCAGCAGCAGTGGCGGTGGCGGCAGTAACCCGTTCAGAACCACTACTAGATCTACATCAGATGATCGCTGGGGTTCTGCAGGTGGTGTTGGTGATAGTAACCATCAGGGTT
>JARWLF010001491.1:0-10104 GCA_029853055.1 Scenedesmus sp. KT-U | reverse complement strand
GAAGCCCGCACTGCTGCTGCTGTTGCTGCCAGAGAGCAGCTCAGCAGACAGGCCCTGGAAGCCAAACAGGCACTAGCAGATCTGGCAGACAGAAAGTCACTACCTGCCGCCGCCGCTGCTGCTGCTGGCAGCAGCACCAAGCTGAATCCCGCTGCTGCTGCTGGCAGCAGCACCAAGCTGAATCCCGCTGCTGCTGCTGGCAGCAGCACCAAGCTGAGTCAGCGTGCTCAGCATGCTCAGCGTGTTGTTACAGCACTGAATGAATGGGAGTCCCGAGCAGCAGCAGCAAAGCAGAGCCTGGAGGCTCTTGAGCAGCAGGCAGCAGCAGCACTAGCTGATCTGGAATCACACCAAGCCAGTACTCGCACAGCCCGTCTGCAGCAGCAGCAGCAGCAGCAGCAGGGTTTTGCAATGCGCATTCAGCCGCCAAACCTACCAGGTGTTCTGGGTTGGAAGCCCCAGCCTGCTGCTGCTGCTGCTGGATCTGGTCATGTGTCACTTCCGTCATTTTCTAATGACATGATGATGACTCATCGTCTTCTGGAGGGACTGCAGTCTGCTCAGCCTGATCCTGCTGCTGCTGCATTTGTCACTGGTGTGGCAGCGATCAGCGCTCTGCAGCATGCTGGGCAGCTGTTGCAGGGCTTGAACTGGCATCCCTGAGCGCAGCCATGCGATTGCTTGGTGAGTTGAAAAAAGAGCGTCATCATGCAGATGGCCATGGCTTGTCCCAATTGTTGAGGGTTTTTGCACGTGGCTCATGATAGTAGTGATGCACATGTGCGGGTATGGAGTGCTGGCACATTGAGAGGAGGTGTCTAGTAGTACTGACGGTACGTGAGCAGAATTTGTCTTTTCTTCGATGTGATCACATGACGTTGTGGCGCTATAATTAAGCACTTCACAGCGCTTTGTTTGTTGCAGTGTACATGCAGACACCACATACTCGTAAATTCTCCCAGAATATACAATGCACATACTCTTGTGAAAATGTGTGGTGTATTGGTTAGATTTTTCAAACATCTCACTTTTGCATTTCAGTGAGATGGGAAGACGACTTATATGCATGAGCTGTGTAGAACCATACTCAGCTGCATACATGTGTATATGCATACGTGATGCTCAGCTGTTATAACGTTGCGATGACTATGAGAGATTTTGCTTCAGGGTTGAGTGCTGTAATTAGCAGCTTACATGACACAAGCAACCACTATGACAATTTGACACCTCTACATTGTATACTGTGTACGTGTATGTCAGTGATATCACAACAGAGTGACAGAGTTTAAGACCAGTTTCTTGGGCGGCTGTAAGCTGAGGGCATCGCTGTCACTTAGGATTTCTGTTGGCACTTGTTCCCCGTCCTTGCAATTAAGCAGAACATGAGAGTGCTGTGTTGTTCAATTGTGTGCATAGAGTGCTGCTCTGTCTTCTGTTGTGCCCAGCGGGTGCTGCTTGCCTAGCAAGACTTGCTTGTGAGAGGTACAAATGGTGTGATATTTTGCTTCCATGTGATGTGTGGGGCAGTGCTTGTTGTTACCTGTACGTGTTCAATTGTACCGACTGCCTGCAGACACCACTGTTTCACAGGCTGTGCTATGCCGGTACAGGAGGCCATGTCAGATTTAGAGGTGCACGCCAGCATGTTGCACACAATCAACTATGCACATTATGTTGGTGCAGTTCTGTTTCCTGTTGTGGAGTTGGCTCATCCCATGCTGTTCTGTCATGGGCCGCATGGCCAGGTCAAACCTGTACATACTGATCTACACAAGCTCTATACTTTGTGGTACTTTGTGCAAATGTGATGATGTCTTTGTCACATCGTCATCTGGATAGCTGTACTACGTGTGCAGCATGGCAGGTGAGTAACTTTTATCACTATGCTGATGTTTTCCCAGTATTGCACGTCAGCGTTGACATGTGCTTGCCAATCCACTGCACAAGTTGCAAAGCGTTCTTTATGCTCAAGCGTGCACGCTCCCGACTGAGGCTCATGGCCCATACCTGCGTCTATTTTTCCCCGTCTGCTTGATGCTGCACGCGGTCGTACGTACACGTAGATGGGTCTTTCACTCGCCCGTTGGTTCTTGCGAAGGGTAAGGCGCCCCGGGTTGCTGTCGTCGTCAACAGCATGATCGTGTTGCTTCCTCAATGAGAAATGGTCTACTCATGATCAGTGCATGCAGAACACATCTGGCTCAGGCCAGCTGGCCCTGAACGCCAACGGCGTGACGCTGGTGTACACACTGTCAAAAAATTTCCACCGGTCACTGGTAATTGGGAGGTTTTTTTGACGTGAACGGTACCGTTGTACAGCCCGTGCAAAAGTCATTGAACTGGCATCACGGAACCGCGGAAGATGTAACATGTTGACACCGATACAAAGCAGAGCTTGATTCTCAGCCACCAATCAGTTGACACAAACTAGCTTGATAAAGTGATTGGTACGAATAGAGATAGTCAACACCACCCAGCAGTGTTTCCTATATCTGGTCAACTGGGCATCTACGGTGAGGTAAGCCAACAGCGTTGATAAAACCTCTTTAACAGAATTGTGATGTTTAATTTCTCCATACACATGATTCCATCGGTAACTGGTCAACAGGTTGTACCACCTCTAAATGTCGGTGCCGCTGCGTTGCTCTTGCAAGGCTACGATGCCCTGAATCATGTTACGCAAAGAAAAGATGGCTGCTGCTGCAGGTGCTTAGTGGGCTGCATGCTCATAGCTTGGTACAGTACCTTGCGTGCTTCAGTCAACTTGCAAGCCTCGCAAGTGTAGCGTATTGACGACATATCAGCATACTCTTCAGAAGATGAGTAGCGAAACTGTGGACATAGAGATTGTCCAATCGGTGCCCAGCAAGTCTCGTGGCAACATGGCCCCTGAACAGCGATACACTGCTGGTGGGTTATGGGTTGCTCCTGCTGACGATGAGCGCTGCTATGTCTTACCGTTCTGTTATCCACCATGACATGACAGCCAAAATAGACTGGTAGTGTGACCGCAGTGGATGGGAAGTGGTTCTGTGAGGTGGACGCTGCACTGTGGCACAAAGGATATGAAGCAGTACACACTGCTGCAGCAGTCTGGGACTCCACCCCACATACCTAGTTCGCCTCTCTACCTGTACAACCACTCACAGTCAAACCACATACTGGTGGCCCCTTAGCAACTCCTGCACAATTCACGCTCAGATTGTTCCAGACATAGTATGCCTGCTGATTGGCATCACTGCTTCCGTTCCTTTTTTGAAGGTGGTGAGGAGGCAAGTCCTGCTCAAGGAGCCTGGTACAAGTCCCATGCCTTCCTGCTGATGTTTATCGTCGGATGGGTCCTGTTCCCTGTGTGGTGGATAGCTGCACTCTGGGGGATCAAAAGGTGCCATAGGCTGAAGCGCTCTGAGCGGGCTGCTTGGATTGGGTCTCTTATACTGTCTTCTGCCGGCATCATTCTCTGTTTGATCTTCATCATCTGGTATGGAGCAGACCCTGAGCAGGCCAAAAGCAGGCTCGTGATTGGCTACAACTCCGGGGGTAAAACTCTCATCTTACAAGGGGTAGGTTTTGGTTATGAGCCTTTCTAGAATGATGCATGCATGAATGCCTGCTACTCTGCGCAAACAACTATCCTTGTTTTGCCATTGACATCATCATTTCATTGGGAAAGGCATGGCTCCTGACACATCTTATGTTGATCTGACTGTTACATCACAGTGTGCACATAGTGCCCGCTGCAAGTCGCTTGCAACTGCCATTTTGTGGGTATCTATGGACCTAGCTAGATGATACTCCTGAGCAGTGTCCTGGTCAGATCCTTGCACCACCTTGCCAGATGCTGCATAAATGTTACAGATGCTTGCTTGCAACATCAGCTCCAAGCAATATGCTCCCAAGCATGTACATAATGTATGACATCATCAACATATGTCAAATGGCCTGTCCTGAACATGCTGCCGTGAACACAGACAACAGATACGTGTGGAAGCTATGGCGCCAGTGGTACCAGTTACCCATGTCCTGTTGGTTACCGGTTGATGCTCAACTCCACCAACACTACCGACCCCAGCAACTCTTCTTGTTGCGAATGGATACCAACCTGTGCCAAAGTGACTGGACCAAATGGAGAAGCATTTAGCTGCCCTTCCGGGACAAGGCTACTACCAAGCGCTGCAGGCAGTGATGTTGTCAGTGACCAAAGTTGCTGCGTAAGTGACTGCATGCTTTGCACAACTAGGCCGTTCAGCAGATAGCAGTTGCACTGCAATGAGTCATTGATAGGCAACTGTGTGTGACAACATCCATTTCAAAACTTTGAAACTGCCGGTGTACAGTAGCTGATGTCATAGAGACAGCCCAAGGCCAGACCTACTAGGCCTTAGTAAGGCAAGGCTCACAGGGGGCATGCAGTCTGCGCTGCATGCGTACAACTTGAGTACCCAGCAGCCATGCAAGCTATCTCAGGGCTGTCAGCTGTGGCAAGCTGTGCACCCTTGCCGCATCAAAATCGCATACTGCAACACTGGTTGGCGCTTATCACCATCAGCAGCAGCCCAGTGGAACATGACAAAAGTTACAAAGATGCATCATGTGGGAGTATACTGAAACTGAAATGCAACACAAGCTACAATGTCTGGCTGCTAGGCCCTGCTGTCTGCATGTTTTCAAATCAGACATTGCGTCAACAGTGCACAGGACCCGTCATCTGTACGCAGGAACCAGAGACTTGTGGAAGCTATGGCGCTAGTGGTACCAGTTACCCATGTCCTGTTGGTTACCGGTTGATGCTCAACTCCACCAACACCACCAACCCCAGCAATTCTAGTTGTTGCGAGTGGATACCAACCTGTGCCAAAGTGACTGGACCAGATGGAAGTGCTTTCAACTGCCCTGCTGGGTCAAGGCTGCGGGCAGATACCACAGGCATTGGTGTTGTCAGCCGTGACACTTGCTGTGTAAGTGGATTGCAGACTTTTCATATATGCCAGATGAAGCTGTACTCAATCTTCCATGCCAAATGCCACATCTATTGTATGTCACTGACTGCAGCTGCTGCTTGCTCAGTGAGCAAATCCAACATCATCAGTGTAAGATGGACACATGTTGTTTCGTCACATTGCTTCGTACTTGCCATGTTGTGAGACTCAGTCAGCGACATTCTTCAGCAGCCCAGCTTGCGCGAACCAAACCATTCATGCCAACCTCTGAACTCAGATACTGCCTGTCCCTGACTTTGCCAACCTCTCAACAGGAACTCGACACATGTGGAAGTTTTGGTGACACTGGCAACAACTACATCTGTCCCAGCGGCTATGAATTCCTCTCTGCTGCAAGTGACAACACTGACCCCAATGACACAACTTGTTGCGAGTGGATACCAACATGTGCCAAACCAACTGGACCAACTGGAGATGCATTCAGTTGCCCTATTGGGACAAGGCTACTGGCAAGCGCTGCAAGCATCTATGTCATCAGTAACCAAACTTGTTGCGTAAGTGTGGTTGCATGCTCATGTCTGATTGGGTCAACCGCCAAGTAGGTAGCACTTGCACTGCATGACTCACAGGGTATGCAGTCTGTGCAGCATGTCTGACTAACCAGCCACCGTGCAAGCTAGCAAAGGTCGCTCAGCTATGCCAAGCTTTGCACCCCTTGTACAACCCCACATCTTGCTACCTGTTGAGCAAACTCATCAGCAGCAGTAGTTGAACAAAGCATGACAGACATTCGGCATCGCATCATGCCTGACATCTACAATAAGGACTTGCAACATTTGTTCACAGGAGCCAGAAACGTGTGGAAGCTATGGCGCCAGCAGTATTAGTTACCCATGTCCTGACGGCTACCGCTTCATGCTCAACACCATCAACACCACCAGCCCCAGTAACACAACTTGTTGCGAGTGGATATCAACCTGTGCCAAGGTATCTGGGCCAACTGGAGAAGCATTTAGTTGCCCTAATGGGACAAGGCTGCTGGCAAGCGCTGCAAGCATCGATGTCATCAGTAACCAAACTTGTTGCGTAAGTGGTGCTTTGCTGGAATCTGATGAAAGCGACCGTCAATGAGATAGCAGTGTCATGGAAATAACTCACCTACTGGCCCTCATCGTTGCAGCATGCACTCTGAAGGTAGAATGGCTCTTGTGCAGTCGTACAACACTGGTTTCACAGTAGTCTATCTGACTATGTTTAGCTACTGGACTGCTGTACGCATGTCATCACACCAGATACCGGAAAGGGTACATGTGACCTGTCAGTGGACTATTGTTCACAGGAGCCAGAAACATGTGGAAGCTATGGCGCCAGCGGTACCAGTTACCCATGTCCTGATGGCTACCGGTTGATGCCCAACTCCACCAACACCACCAATCCCAGCAACACAACTTGTTGCGAGTGGGTACCAACATGTGCCAAACCAACTGGACCAACTGGAGATGCATTCAGTTGCCCTATTGGGACAAGGCTGCTGGCAAATGTGACCACCATTGGCAATCAAACCTGTTGTGTAAGTGCGCCTCAAGGAGCAACAGACCTACACCTTTGTCCTGTGTGCCTATCTGTATGGGAAGCATGCATGCACGCACACTGTTTGTGGTCCAAGAGCTTCTGACTCGCACTCTCAGATGGCTAAGTACAGCATGTCATGCAATAGTCATCTCTCTTTGCTCTTACTGTGTCTGTTTCTGCTGTGCAGGAGAACATCACTGCCTGCAGAAATGGTGAGTCACCGTTGTACAACATACAAGGTGGAATTGATTATTGTGTCCCCAACAACCAGGCATCATGCGGCTACGGACAAGGCCCAAGTTCCAACTACCCAGTAACATCTCATACCACCAGGGATGGATTTGAGCTGGTCGACACGGTCACTGGTTGCCATCAAATTGATCCTACAGTCGGCAGATGCCCTGCAGGCTTCAAGTCTTTCTTTCATGCGAACAAGATCAGATGTTACCCTGCCAGCATCCGGTGTGACCAGAAAGGCGAATTCAAATATTATCTACCGGTCCATGATGGTGACTTTGACAACCCCACCCTCATTGGGTGTGCTGCACCCCGGGATCTCTCCGCTAACAGGTGCCCTGAAGTAACAAAGAGCTTCTTCAGTGCTGATGGTACTCTCCACTGTCGCCTGGCGAGCACCCCGTGCACAGCACCGTACCTCAGGAATGTGACACGCAGCATGAGTCAATCCAATCTTATTGGCTGTGCGGCGACAGAGATCGCAAGAGGTCTGGAAACATGCCCCCCAATGCTGCATGCCTTTTATCACAAAGCTGGCACATTTGTTGATTGCCGTGGACCTGATGACAGTTGTCCCTCTGGCATGCTTTATGTATGGAGAAACAAGACTGTCAGTGGAGGGACAGTGCTTGGCTGTTTATCTAATGATGCAACCAACTGCCCAGGCTCGACACGATATGTCACTACAGTATTCCCGCAATACTGCAATGATGAGGTGGTTAACTGAGTTGGCGTCAATGCTTGGCGACAACATGGGTCGGCGGCAGCAAGCATCCGCCCGTGGTACCAGGTGATAGCCACAACCACGTAGCAGTATTTCAAGTAGCAAGGAGACCATTGGGGAGTGTGGCCGCCAAACATGGCACGCTGGTATCTCACAGAACTATGGTATTGGTCATGGCTGAACAAGCTTTGTTGCAACACTTGCTGCTTGACAAACTGACAGGTTTCAAAAGGTAGATGAGTGGCCAGTGTGCAATGGCTTACGTTTAGCAGCCAGAGCAAGTGAGTTGCTTGATTTGTTGGCTTGCAAAGTATCTGCAGCTTGAGCTCAGCTCAATCAGTGATTGGGAGTGGTTTATTCAACACTCTTCATGGTCAATGCAGACAGTGAGTTTGAATCCAGGTTGTTCACCCGTCAGCTCGTCCCTGTTACAGCCCTGCTCAGCTTGTCAGATCAAGATGCTCTTATCTTTCATGACATGATGGATGAAGTGTCAGATGCATGATGTCACAACTGTCTGTGCCGGTGTCAGCTTAATCTGATTTTATTGTGATAAGAGCAAGTATGGACACCAGTGAGAGTTAGACTGGACATGATTCGCTTGCAAAAGTGTTGTCCATTCCAGTGTCAGCCAAGTTGTCAATTCAGTAGTGCCTTTGCTTGATTGTATATGCTACACTGTAGTTATTGAGATAAGTCAGCTATGCTGCATTGCTCTGTCTTCACTCCATGTGGCAATATACGTCATCATGGCAAGTCTTGCCTGATAATCTTCAGCAGAGTAGTAGTCACTGAGTTGACACTGGTCATGGCTGTACATGGCCAGGCGCCAATTCTATGCACTGTCAACGCTTGCTGTCATTCACAATGTATCACATTGCCTATCTGAAGTTTGGCTGCTGTTTTGTATGAGGCAAAGCTTTCCCTCTCAGCATGCTATATGCAGACGTTGTCTCAGATTGTCATCAAGTCAGTGCCTTCACGTGCCTGAAGTAGACACATTCTGTGACACAGGATGTATTCACTTTTGAAGAATGCAGTCGACTTGGTGTCAGCTTGATAAAATCACCATGTCGCATACATGCTGCATGCGAAGGATTATCTTCAGCATGGGATCCCTGGCGAGGGCAAGTGCACTACAAAACCAGTTGCTTTTATTATATCAGTATGGACAACACTTGCATCAGCACAACTGCTTTTGTGAATTCAGATTCATTTTGTGTCGCTGTTATCTTGTTCATCAGTGCTGCTAAGCTATTCACGGATGGTTGTGATTGCAAAGGAACCTCCTGTAGGCACTATTGTTTTCTTTGTATACTGCTGTACAAGGCAACTCTAGTCGCCTAGTATTATCTGTGTCTCAGAAGCATCTGAAGCTGCTTCTGACCGGGAGTACGTACACAATGATCTCAGGGTTCTACCATCGGGCAGCCTATGCACCAGTTGTGATGTACGCCTGGTAGTTTGGACTCCATTATTCCATTGTTTTGCCAGGTTGCCCAGCAGCATGCAGTTGACCATGTCACACAATAGCCCCTGCAGGTGCTGATGAAGTGACCTGTGTTACAAAGCTTGTGATTGACTATGCGGTGTCTCAAATGCACCTGAAGTCAACTGCAGCAATGTGCTGTCAAGACTTATGGCTAAGCCGGCACGGCCTCAGTATATGAAGATCCTCTGATGGTTCCATTATGACTGAAGGCTCAATTTGTTTGTTGTGATACACTGTGTCTAAGTATTAGCAACTGTATGAAACAATGTCAAGCCATGATACTTTCGAGAGGGTGTCATTGCCAGCACCAACACAGCACAAGATGACCAGTGTCACATGCATGCCTGGTTCCATTGATGAGATGGCCATTTTCTTTGGGGCAAAGGTGAAGATGATGATTGTTATGATGATAAGATTGTTACACAGGAGGTGGTCTCCTAACACAGTTAGTACTGCCAGTCCAGGTGTTGCTCTGGTCTCAGTCCACTGCCAGTGGAGCTGCACGGTTCAGCTCATTGACCTATAACACACGCTGTCACAGCTAGCACTGTCCAACACTCCACCACTTAGCCACAAGTGACCAGTGGGTATGCTCCTACCACAAGACCCCACACCCTAGTGACTAGCTGCCATAGTGTCTGGGACACGCGACATGCAAGGCACAACAGAAAAGCAGTGCACAGAAACAATGTGTAGGCAGCAATGCATTGCATAGGCACAGGCATCGAAGCAACTTACTAACTTGCAGTGCGACCTGTGAGAGCGTCAAGAATTATTGCTGCTGGCCATGCATGTACAACTACAGCAGGTTTAAGCTAAGTATCGACATACGTGGCACCCTGTGTACAAAGGCAAACCAGGGACCAGCACAACTTGCATATCTGGTCTACAACCTGTGTGACAACCTCAAGCCATTCTCATCTGACCGGCATATGAAGGGAAGATCACTAGGTAGGTCATTGTGTTTACTTCCTGGCACTGGATTCAGAATGACAAAATCAGCCGACAACTACCAGTATCTACCAACAGCTGTCAGCTTAGCCTGGGACAACTAGGCTGCCATCGCTTGCTGCTGCTGTTGAGCTTGTTGCTGCCTGCGCTGTTGTCTCTGCTCATCTTGACGATGCTGCACTAGCTGC
>JARWLF010001490.1:0-10104 GCA_029853055.1 Scenedesmus sp. KT-U | reverse complement strand
GACCAACGAGGATGACCAATATCAGTACCGACAAGACCCTGCCGGATGTTAGAATTCAAAGAACCTGGGACCAGTATGAATGTATTGCTGAAGCTTTGGTTCAGGAGCCATGTTGCACAAGTATGCAAAGATACTCTAATTCACTGAGGCAGGGATCACGTACGCGGTCTGCTCATTGTTTGTGCTCCTTGCGTGTCCGTCAGATACACGGGTGGCCTCGATATGATTTTAGGTAACAAAAGTTGAACATTTAGGGCTTTCAGCATCCAGGACCAGTCCAGGACAGCAGTACGTAGATGGTTTGTGCTGCGATGTGTTCTTTTGCCAGCATGGGGAACTTGCCCGCCGAAGGCCCCACAAGCAAGCAGTTCAACCTGCTGGCAGCAACTCTTGAAAGCATTGAATGTCGGTCAGCAGCACTCACAACCCGACTGCATGATGCCGAGCAGGAGGCAGCAAGCTGCAGGGTCAAGTGGGTTTTCACTGCTTTGGGAAACATCGTCAGCTACATGATGACATCGTTGCTGCGGCTGTAGCCATATCACAGCGGTTTTCTTGTTGTACTATCCTTTGCATGGAACATGTCAGCTGATCTGACATCATCTGACTCATTAAGCCACCTGACACAGCACAGTGCGGTTGCAGGACAGGCCTACGTGTTTGAACACAGTAGAATATCCCTGCTCATCGCGTTGCCTTCATGTTTCATGCACCAGCAGTGACTTGGAAAACGCTCAACGCAAAGCATGTGTCACGCAAGCAGTACAGCCGGTGATTCCTGCACCCCATCATCACCTGGTCAGTACTGATCATCCTGCTACATTGCTTGTGCAGGTTAGCAGAGGCAGAGGAAGTGATAGCGAGAATGTCAGGACAGCTTCAAAGCAGCAGCTCTGACAGTCAAAACCAGAAACGCGAGGTGAGCATGAACACCAGGGTTGACCTGCAGTGCCACACAGCAGCTGCAGCGCTGGAGGCAGTTGTGCTGTTGAAGTCTTTGCATGCAGACTTCCTGGGTGGGTCAGCTGGCCAGGAGATTTTTGTTGACCCGCCCAGTTTAGGTTCTTAAACAGCCTCTGCACTGGCTGTTGAGAGCCCTGCTACTAGATGCGACAGCAGATACTGGATGTCACTGCCAGCTGCGGCAGCAGTCGAGTTGACACGCAGCATGTGAATGGTTTGCCGATTTCACGATTTACAACAGCAGCAGCAATCTGCATCTGCCCCTGGAATGTGTATGAGGCTAGTTGTGAGTCCAGGGTAATGGGTCATGGTAGCAGAAGCTGATTACAGCAAGGTGTTCATGTGTTGCACAGGTGTCCAGGCTGTCTGCTCTGCTGGAAGCATCCAGGCTGCAGGCAGCCCTCAATGCAGAGCAGCTCATAGCTGAACTAGCAGATGAGAGGTTGACAGCAGAGCGGCTAAGAGCCGTGCGGGATGATGCGCTGATGCAGAGGTGAGGATATACGCAGTTTATGTACATAACAGGAGCTGCGCTGTTGGGCAGCAAGCAAGCAGCTGCATACTTTGTCAGCAGCAAGCTATTTGGATGCCATAGGCTTTGCTTCCAGAATACACATGCTTCTGAGCATATCAGTATGTCTGGAATGGGGCAGAACTGACATGCCATTGCTGCAAAACCTGCAGGGATGATGCAATGGCTGAACTGGCTGGCGCTTATGCAGACATAGATGCCCTGCAAGCAACACTAGCTGACTCTGCACTGTATGTTCGTTCACTACGACAGCGGCTGACAGAGCTAGAGCTATGGAAGAAGCAGCACCAGCAGGAGCAGCAGACAAGCAAGCAGCAGCAGCAAGAGCAAGGAGACGAGCGCCATACCAAGGACCAAGGTGACTTGACCCATCATCAGCTATGGTGTTTGTACAAGTTAGCATTTGATTGTCACAAGCTAGTGCTATGCAGGTCAACAGGCATGCAATGGATGTCAAGAATGGTTGTATGTCATCTTTTTTCTTCACAGCACAACCTCCACCATAGCTGGCACCTTGATTCTTGAATCTCCCAAGCACACGCTTTCTTGCATGCAGGTATCTTTAGCTTACAATCTATCAAGGCATCCATTCAAGCAGCAGTAGCAGCAGCAGCAACAGAGCCTGAGGCAGAGAGGAAGAAGAAGATCAGACAGCTGCAACTGCGATGGCATCCAGGTATGCTTAATTTGGTCTATGCTGCGTACGCTGCTTACTTCATAGTGATTACGACGGAACTCCATCTAATACTGTCGTGAACACACCAAGTGGCGATCGTGCTATGCAAGGCAACAGACTAAAGCAGCAGTGCTGCTGGTGCAGTATGCTGTACGGCTTTGATGTGGTGCGCATCAGAATCTGAGCTTGCAGCACATGCAGCGGCACATATCTCACCGTAAGCCATGTGTGCCTGTCTTGCAGACAAGAACCCGGTCTTGAAGGAGTTTGCCACTGAGGTGACCAAGATCATCAACGAGGCGGTAGCAGCGCTGGAGCATTCATGATATCTTTTTGGGGTTTATTTATACATGCGGAGTAGCAGGTGAAGAAAGTCTGAGAGGGCGTCGATAGCACCGCACGGGCTGTTGAGTAGGTGAAGATCCCACGTTAACGTTGCTTGATCATCATGAGGGCTGACAACTAGTAGGTGATATTGGTGTAATATCTGCTGCATCGTATTCCTCTTTTTCATGTAATCCAGTCACACCTGCAGCCAGTTGTTCGGGCGTCACTACAAATGCAGCAATGCGACCTCTCACACTTACGCGATTAGCTAAGTGGCTGTTGGGCAAACGTGACTGAGCTTCTTGCAGGCCTGACGCTTGCATGTACGTATTTGTATACAGGGTACTTGCAAGCCACTTGTAATCTCTGAAGACCTTGACACAATGTATGCGCGCCAGGCTTCAGCGCCAAGCAGCTTGGTTGTCAGGAGAGCTGTGTTCGCATGTTTGCTGATCATAGGTGAGACCCTTACAAGATAGTATAGGAGTACAAACAGCTACATTGCAGCCTGATGCCTAGGTTCGCGATGCCTCCTGGCATCGCGAGACCATCAGTTGTGCAGCACACCTGCCGAAAAGGATTCCACAGTAGGATCAGCCAGACGGCAGTTTCATTTTGTAGCTTGACTGCTACACCTACAAAACACTTCTGCACTGCCCATGCCTGTGTGGAGCAGACCATCTGTCTGTCTGTGCCTGGTTACAGGTGCTGCGCAAGGTCGGACCTTGTCAGCTGCGGCTGCAGACAGTCCACGAGAGCCGGACACAGCTGAGCTGACCAACGCAATCAACTCGCAACAACTAAGGCCCTCGAATGTCTTGTTGAATTCTGCTATGGTGACTTCAGATGCTGCCCAGGTGACCTCAGCAAGTGTTGATGCCCAGGACAGAAATGACCATGCGGCAACATTGTCTACCTCACATAGTAGAGAGGCTAGGCGCTTGTTGGCTACAATGTCCCTTCAAGATCAGAGTGATGCCTCAGAAGCAGCGGACCAGTCTACAGCAGATGATACCTACACTGTCCCAGATGACGAATCTTTGCCAGCCACAAACACTCCCCTGTCAAACAGCAACCCTGAGGAGTACATTGCAGCCCTGCCAGCATCATTCAACGGTACAACAGGCGCAGTCGTAGCCTTGCCCAGAGCCAACGGCTACAGCCGCAAGGTCCCAGATCCTGCGGTTATGCAGGTAACATGGGAGCTGTTGCAGGATGGTGTAGTTGTTAGCATGGGTACAGGTACAGTGATACCTTTGTTTGGTGTTATGGCGGGTGATTATGTGTTACAGGTCACCGCTGAGAAGGCTGGTGAATCTGCATTGGGTATGAGGCCACTGACAGTGATGAGTTCTGCACCTTGATACCATCACATATGGCAGTTTGCCATGGCTTGAAGTTCAAGCCACAAAGCTTGCTGCGTGTTTGCATGTGCTGTTCCATCATGGGACATGATGCATCATGATGTCATCCAGATTGGTTGACCTCGTGACTCGGTGGCATCACTGTTGATCGCAGTTGCATTCTAGCCTATGATGGTTGTTGGCTTTCACCAATATCAATTCTTGATTAGTTGACGTCACTTTAACAGCACTTGACAGTGACAGTAATGAGCATCATGCCAGTGGAGTGCGGTACTGGCTCGTGAAGTTCATCATGGCGACAGCCTGCGACAGTGCTCTGACAACACTTGTGATTGTGCCCATTTATACGAGTGCATGCATGTGCTCATTTGTACCTGACAGAAGGTTGGTAATATTAGTCTCAAGTAGGATGCTGCGCAGCGTGTACACTCAGGAAGTGTTGGTGGCTCTGAGTCACTGGCTCAACCGGATGGCTTAAGGGGCTGTTGTGTGTTGAGTAGCCTAGCCTTGATCATGCTTGTTGTGAATGTCTCTTCGAGTGACTCCGAGGGGGCCTGATAGATACCCAAGCAGGGCCGGAAGGCTGGAATGGGTTTACTTTCAACTTCAGCCTTGAAGGTCCTTGGAGGTACACCGATACGATCCGATGACAATGTTCTGGATAACCTCATTTCTAGGTTTTTAATGCCACAGATGATATCAGATGGCAGAGCCATCGCTGCTGTTCAGCACATGCCATGTGTGCTGTCTGCCTTGTGCTGTCTGCCTTGGCCTTTTGGAAGTACTATAACTCTGGTGGTGCCCTTGATGTGTAGACACAGTAACAATCAAGTAAATACGTAAACTTTCTGTGATGGTCGAGCTGAGTTCCAGTCGAGATGCTGTTGACCAGGCCCAGCAGGACCACGTGGCATCTGTCATGTGACTACCGTTGTCTGTGATGTTAGCTTTTTGCGTAACGCGTGACAAGACTCACAGTCAAAATACAACTGTGACTAATCCTGCCCTAAGCATTTGGCTACACTATGGCCCCATTCGTCTGCACGTACAGAAGTCTTCCGAGCTTGGTGGCAATGTAAGCTGATACCGCAGAAAACGCAGCAGTTTTGTTTTTGCTTGTTATTTCGAGGATGTGGGCTGTGTATGAGGGCTCAGGGCAGTGCTTGGACACATGCCTGTCAGCTGGGGTCAACTGAAGTACTCCTGGCGAGGGCGATGCCTGAATGCTTTAACCACCATATCACATGGCTCAAGCAGCTATTGACTGCCAGTCATGCACACGGAGTTCCGTGACACACCTGCAGCAGAGCCATGGCCTCAATGAGGAAGTGGAGACTGATCCAAGCCACCGTTACCTGCGGGTAAAGTCTTGGTTGTTGCAGTCTCGCGGCACATTCTTGATCAATGCAGCCAGATTTTCATCAGGAGGTGTGCTTGATTCTCTTGTGTGTGTTGCAGTATCCCCTACTGCTGGGTCGAGGGGCATGCAAGCGGGTCTACAAAGGTACAGTACACTGCTGTTAGGCTCCACAGCAAAGATCATCATCCATGCCTTCCTCTTTGTCAAAGTGCAGTCAACATCATGGCCGTAAGCTGATTTATCCTCTGACTCTATGTTATCTTGACACAGCTTTCGACCAGGTTGATGGGATTGAGGTGGGTGATGCAGTGAACTGCAGGACACTATGGCAACACAGCACATGACGGCCATGCTGTATGTACCCATTCATAGTCGTACAACAACGCCTCAAATGACACTCAACTCTACTAAGGCAGATAACAGCAGCTGCACAAGGGTACAAGACTCCTACAGCAAGCCTCCATGCTTGCTGTTGTCCTGCGCAGGTTGCCTGGAACCAGATTGAGCTGTTGGGCAACGACATGGATGCAGACGCCAGAGAACGCCTGTTTGCTGGTGAGTGCAAAGCCAGCGTCACAGCAATCAGCCCAGTGTGTACCAGTTTTCGTTGCATCCACAAGCAGTAGCCCACAGAATGGCCCCATAATTCCTGCAGCTGTTGCCAGCTGATGCACTTGCAAGGGTACAGTCCTGCAGTGCAAGCAGTGCGTATTACAAGCATGATTATGATATCGTCCTGCCACTGCAGAGATCCGAGTGCTGAAGACCCTGCAACACCGCAACATCATGCGGTTTTATGACTGGTGGTATGATGCCAAGACTGCCACCATCAACTTCATCACAGAGTACTTCACAAGTGGCAACCTGCGGCAGTGAGTAGCAAAGAGCACTGATGCTGCACCCACTTCACTATGTTATAGAGCAGGTGCAATGGCATCGGTTGTGGTACAGGAGTCAATCACAGTGTGATGCTGTATCGGACATTCGATTCATTGCAGGTACCGCAAGAAGCACAAGCATATCAGCGAGCATGCCATCAAGCGCTGGGCCTTTCAGATACTTGAAGGCCTGATGTACCTTCATGCCCATGAACCACCTATCGTACATCGGGATTTGAAGTGTGACAACATCCTTGTGAATGGCACCAGCGGACAAGTCAAAATTGCTGACCTGGGTTTGGCTAGTTGCAGGAGGGGGCTATCAGTTGTGGGAACACCGGGTGGGTGCATGTACTTACACATGCAGTAATTTGTGGTCAAAGGAGCTTAGGGCACCAGTTGCTAGCTTGTACAAGCTAGTGTTATACTCTTCCGGTAGAGCCATTATTCATCATCCGGACAGGCTGTGTGAAACATGAGCATGCATGATACTGACATGGTCTCCGCTGTGGCACTGCCGATGTATGGGTGTGTTGCAGAGTTTATGGCACCTGAGATCTACGATGAGGTCTATGATGAGAAGGTTGACATCTACTCGTTTGGCATGTGCATGCTTGAGCTAGCAACCCTAGAGTATCCGTACAGCGAGTGCAGAAGCATACCTGCTATCTTCAGGAAGGTTTCACAGGTTGGTACAAGCAACAGGCTTTGGCAGCCCAATCAAGCTTGAAAGATGGGTCTATGTCACATGCTCAGTATACCCGGGGTTGGACCATGCATGATGTGTCTGCTTTTGGTCACCACACAGATGACTGCTGCTGTGTTTGCAGACCTACACAGCTGCTTGTCATCTGCCTCTTGCAGGGCATCCCTCCTGCAGCGCTTGCTAAGGTTACCAGTCGACCCTTGCATGATTTCATCAGGACCTGCATCAACCCGGATCCTCAAAAGCGACCAGAGGCACTGCAGCTGCTGAGGCATGACTTCTTTGACAGTCTGAAACCAGGTGCGTCTGCTTGTCATGATGAGAGGGTGTTGTTGGATGCATGCAGCATTATTTTGACAGTAGACTGTGTCTGGAATAGTGCAGAGGGGCAGTGTACATTTGCCGGCTGTGCTGGTCTTGCAGATGTAAGGCAGTCGCAGGAGATAAACCTGCAGCGGCTTGGGGTATGAGCTAGGCAGAGTGCAAGCAGTGTAATTTCAACCACTTACGGCCTGTAGTCTACATGGGGTGTAGTGTGACAAGAGCAGTGGGACTTTGCACTACTGTTTCTGACATGCAGACAGCCCAACAGGTGGTCCATACATCAGCATACCTTTTGGCAGCTGCGGCAACTTGCAGAATCTTGGTGTTAGTGGCATCCACAGCAAGCACCCGCATTGCGGCTCTCCGCGGCCAAGGACCCTCTCATGTGCAGAGTGTACAGCAGCATCCAGGGCAGCAAAGCAAGCGGCGAATGGGCAGACAGAGCTCCATGCAGCAGCACATGGGCCAGCTTTGGGTCACTGTGCCAGTTGTGGAGCGCAAGTGCTTGCCGTAAGCACTGATGGAAGTACCAGCAGTTTTGGAGAGTGCAGTCCCAAGCAACACAGCCCTCATTTTGTGCAGCATGGCAACCGTCCTCAAGCTCTGGCTGCTGCTGCTGCAGAAGGCAACTTTGAGAGGGGCAGATCCATCTGTGTTGCAGCTTTGAAACGCTCAGAAGTTGCAACGTGCTCGCAAGGGTGTGAGGTGCGTTAGCTGGGTTTAGGTTATGGGTATATTGCAGATAGCATTGCTTGAAGCTGCGGGTTATCAGTTGTGCACTTACAGTCCTCAGCGAGACCCATGTGAAGCAAGTGGGTAGCCCATAACAAAACACCTGAGGCCACATTGCAACATACTGTGGAGACTGCAGTACAACGTTGAATTGTCCTGATATCAGCATGCTTGATGATGCCAGCTCAGTACCTCCTGTTCCCAATTGCAATGTACAGCATGAAGAAGATTCTGATGACGAGGTCATTGTTGCCCTTGAGGACGTACTGCAACCACACCCAGAGGACCTGCTGGACCCTGCCACCAGCCACCTGCACTCAACTCTCAAACATGCACCCAGCGGCTGCACCATCGTATCAGCCCCAGACTGTGACATGGAAAGCAGGTTGTCGGGGGTAAACTTGTCATGTCTCTTAGACGCAGCTGGTGCAGGCATTGCTGCTGGGGGCTGTACCACGCCGGCTGCTATTGGCACAGCAGGCCCTTTGCAGATAGATGCTGACGACAGTACTGCAGGAGGGCCCTGCACTACACAGTCCCTGCCATGTAGGAACATAGATGCAGTCCAACCGAGTGAATCCACCAGTGCAGATTCTGCTGATAATGCAACAGCTGCATCAAGAGCTACTACAGTGTCTAGTGCCAGTGCAGGAGAGTGTGTACCCAGTAGCAGGAGTGCTGGCAGTATCAGCATTGCAGCCACAAGCAGCTGTGCATCTAGTGCCAACAAAAGGCCTTCAGACGTCGCTGATTTGATAAGCAGTCATGAGACCGCAGCACCTCAATCACTGCCAGCAGCTTCCTCGTTGCACTTGAGCACTCCTGCCAGTGCGAGTGTGGCTGCAGCAGCTGTCAATGGTGTGCGTCCCAAAACAAGCCCTGCAGAAGGCAGCTCGGCAGATGCTACAGCTACTGGGCATCAAACGCCAAGATTCCATCACAGTGCCAGCAGCTGCAGCATTTACAGTCAACGAGGCCCTCTAGCTGCGGCAGGCTTACTGCAGATGTCCCCTGGGGTGTTTGTGCCAACTCCAGCACTCCTGAGCAAACTGTTGACCAAGAGCAGCAGGCCAGTGCCACCCCGGGCTACTTGCAGTACTGCAATGCCACAGGGTCATGCATACCACCACAGAGGCAGTGGCAGTGATGGACTAGGGCTCTGGGAGTCAGAGCAGCAATGGGTCGCTGCAGGGTCGAGTGGATGTCAGCCAAAACTCCTGCAGCAGCAAAGCTACGGCCAAGGCAGTAGCAGTGACCCCATGCTCCCAGCCCTCGTTGCTGCAGCGTTGCAATCCACAGAAAGTGACAACCCATCTGGCCGATCACTGGCAGGCAGCACTACTGCAAATGCCCACATGCATAACGGCTGCATAGCTGCAGTTCCCAAACTGGCAACAGCAACATGCTTGACATCCAGCATCACAGTTGATGGGGGTATGATAGCAGCTGCAATCAAGGAAGCCGCAAGCTACATCAGCAGCCCTGACCCTCTTGCTCACCACACAGCTGCCAGCCACGTGGTTGCTTGTGGTAACCATTTGCCAACAGTAGCTGCAGCTGCTGAAGGTGGGCTGTATGGCCGAATCGTGGTGCGACGCAAATTTGCACGCAACGTACAGACAGCTGTCACACCAAGGTGAGTAACAAAATCTCAAGGCCTCGATCACTGACAGTGTGCTGTTGTTGTGACAATGCCTTTGCTGTGGTTCGACTCTACATCAAGACGAACTTCCAATGACCTGTGTTTCAGTGTGCTGTACAAAAATGATAGCATTTCAGAGCTGTTAGCTGCCAGACCCACTGGTACAATCAAAAATACTGACTGCTTCCTGGGCTTATGCTGGTTGCAGGTCACAGTCCCTGTAGCTGGCCCCCTCAAACATCACAGCGTTCCTTGACAAGAGTTGGCGTTGCAAGTGCAATAACTTTATGGGCTCCTGTACCATGAGAGCATTCTGTTAGTAGGGATTTACAATGAGTATGAGTGGGCTCCTCTCTGTATACATCGTAGCAGTTCTACATGCCAAGCATCGTAGCAGGGCTGCAGGATGCGGGATTGAGGCTCTCTTGTTGGCATATGTCAGAGTGGTGGAGTGGCATGTATACACGTCAGTCTGCTGGTCTCCTTGCGTAGGAGTTTAATGTGATCTACTAACAGCTTATACTGCATATGTATCAAGCACTGGTTGAAAAGCAGCAGGGTGCTAGGAGGCTCCTGTGGTACAGGATCTTGCTTGTGTTG
>JARWLF010001489.1:0-10104 GCA_029853055.1 Scenedesmus sp. KT-U | reverse complement strand
CAGTGAGAGTGCTGGATTTGGTGTGGGAGTTGTACCGTCACCAATCCATCAGCAGGTAGATTGTAGGCTTCAGCTTGGTTGAAGATGCCTCGCATCAACACCACACCTTGCTCTCATGGGTCACATGCCATTGTGCGCAAGCTGGCGGCCAATGACCTAAGATTGCAAGTTGCATTTTGTTGCAAGATGTGCCAAGGGTGAGAATAGGGTGCATTGTGTACTTTTATACAATTGTGAGTGTGATGCAACAAACTTTGCTTTGAAAGCGCCAGAGTCAAGTCTGCACTCATCAGCAGCAGCAGCAGCAACAGCAGCTGCACGGCGATTCTGTGTTATCAGAACAAAGGTTGGTATTGTTTACATGTGGTGTTTGTGCATATCTGTATGTCTAGCCTTGTACAGTGCTGCGCTTAGAAGCAGTTTCAGCTATGAGGCTCTTGTCTGCTTTGAAGCAGCTAGGCAGGCTATGGCAGGCACTTTTCCGGGGATGCACGAGTTCTGTGGGTACTTGGGGTGCACGAGTTCTGTGGGTACTTGGGGTAATGCGCACCCGCTACTCCTTGGTCAAGCACATGGTTAGACTCGCTGGTTTCACCAAGTGTTTGACTGTGGCTTTGTCAGGTGTTGTACAAGTGTTGTATTTGTACATGTTCCAGTGCTCCCAAGTCCCATTCAGCTACCACCACTCAGTGGTCAACCCTGAGGGTGTGTTGTGTCAGAATGTATGGCTGGCTCAGCCAGCCGGGGGTTTGAATCCCAAGGGCCTCGTGGCCGGAGAGGGTAACTACTACTTGGGGTGTACCACTCAAGACCAAGGCAGCAACACAGCATTCATTCAGTGACGCATGCAGCTGATGCCCTGTTCACCCGGTTGCGGCAAGTTTTGGCAGGGAGCTGGTGTACACACAACTCCTACACCTTTAGAGTCCTGCTGCAGGACCATGCATGGTGCCTCGGCTGACAGCCAGCAACAGATTTTCAGCATGTTGTCTACTGTAAGCGCTATCGACCTGCTCTAAACCAGCAACTTGGCAGGTTCCACTAGCTACCACTCCTGACAAGCTAGACGTGTCTGAGTCACCCCTCGTCACTTCTTGCTACTGGCCTTCTTCTTCGTGCCCTTCTTGCCTGCAGCAGCTACAGCCTTAGTGCCGCCACCAGGCAGGAAGTCTGCCAGCTCCTGCACACTCAGACTTCCACCCTTCCCTTGGCCCTGCTCTCCAGCTGCCGCTGCGGCAGCTGCTGCTTGAGCCTTGACCTCTGCCAGGGTCCTTGCCATCAGCAGCTGCCTTATCAGTGGATGTGGCTCAGGGGTTTGCCACCTGCGGTACTTTGCTAGTGCTGGTTCTGCCTTGTCTGAGAAGTCAGCGGCGAGCAGCTGCATCTTGGCGATGAGGGACTGCTGAGAGTTACGGAGCTTGGGGATGTCCAACATGTAGGCACTGGTGTAGAAGAGAGCAGCTGCACCAATTGCCAATGGCTGCAGGAAACAAGAGCGAGCAAAGTTGCAGATAAGTAGGAATCTATCCACAGAAGCTAAAAGCACAGCTGGTGCGTGAAGGAAGACACAAGCAATGACTTCAAGGAAAAACACAGCAGATGTACTCACAGCATGTACTTGACACTGAGGGTCCAGAACCACAAACATGCAACCAACCTGTACAAGCCTGTCAGCTGCCTCCTCGGCTGACATGCCAATCTTTTCTGTGGCCCAACTCCATGTGGTTAACAAGTTCTGACCCACTCCTTGCACTGCATGTGACAGCATCTCCAGCTGGTCCCTACTTGGTGGTTTCTGCTTGTCTTGAAGCACGCCACCCAGATGTCTGACGATCATACACAACAGGTCTGCAGGACAGACAATATGTACATGTCAGACAACAACAGACAACAAATATGATTGAAAGGCAAGAGGTGTGTGGCTACGATACTGCCATGATGCAGTATACCATGCAGCATCACAACTGCTGCTGACACCGACTGTTAATCAAGATGGCCATACATACCTGTCTGCTTTGCCATCATGGCATGCACAGCCCAATGTGCACCGCCCATGACAATCGCCACCTGCTCGAGCCGCTGCTGACCCTTCTGCGGGTCGTGCTGCAGGAAGTTCCCATACGACCAGTTTCTCAGCCGTGCACTGGCACTCTTGATGAAGTCATACTCCCCTACGAGCACATCATCTCTGTCTTCAAACTCAGCACCACACTTGTTACACTGCCATGGCTTGGCTGCTGAGCCATCTGCAGGAGGATCTGCGCTGCAGCATGCTGATGCTGCTTTCTGGGGGTCATAGAACAGGAGGCCCAGGTCGGGGGGTCCTTCTAGAGCTGCTTCGGGAAGGTAACCGGCTGCTGTGCGCTGTAGCTCTGCTCTTGGGCAGTCGGGGCAGGGGATGTTGCAGAGCTTGTCTATCTGCTGGCTGCATAGAGGGCACTGGCAGGTAAAGCTGAAGTGAGACTCGAGGTACTGTCTCCTGCAGGGTTTCAATTCACAGCAGCCAAGACACATTCAGCAGGCAATAATGTGCAACGACATGTTACACTGCAGGAGTAACAGGATGTCAACCAGCCCAGTTCAGAATACAGGAGGATATTCCCCCCTCCTTCGTATCAGTGCACAAGCCATGAGATGCATAGCCGCTGTCGTGCATCAACACTATTGCATCAGAAAGACAGTGATATGTTTCCGATGGCATGCAAACACATGACCCTGTTGCAGGACAGGCATGTACTGTATCATAGGGCGAGCATGGCACGTCCTTGAGATGCATGCTACTATACCCTGCAAAAATCACTGCCCACCTTGCAAAACCTGATGCGATGTGCAATTCTGCAGGCAGATATGTTGTTGTGAGCAGCTCCCCCTCTTTGATGTCTCTCATGGCGACATGGCAGCCACGGTTTTTGAATGATTTGTAACAAGTGTTGGGGCTGTCACAAGTGTGGGCAAGCTTGCTACCCTGAGAGTACATGGCAGCCCTGCAGGACAGAGAGGCGAAACATCACAAGCCAGCCATATAGGTGTTGCAGGACAACATGCTACATGATGAGTTGGTTGAACAGCTAACCACAACATCCACTTACATGTGACAAGCAATGCCAACATGCATGCAATCGCTGCATATGCCCTGCAGATGAAAGGCACCCCAGCGGATTCAGGTCTTGTACCAGATGGATGGTGCATGTCTGTAGCAGACACTCAGATGGTATATATGACCAGTCCGTGCTGGGGACAAACGATGGCATGAGATGCAAAGTCGTCATCAACTACTTACGCTTCATTTCTGAAAGCGTGAACGTTGAGTTCAGTTGCAAGGAGGACCTGCTTGATGACTCCAGCATCATCACTGGCCTCTGTTGATTCTGGCCCGCTGCTCAAACCCTTTGCTGCAGCTACTGTCGCTTCCATCTTCAATATCTTGCTGATGATGAGCGCCAACGCAGCCAATACCTTTGCTTGGATGCTAGCACGAACTACAGGTGCTGTTTCCTCCATTCCAGGCCCGTCTGGCTTGCTAAACATGTCCGACAAGACCTGCTGCTGTACGCTGCTTGATGCGCGGCAGAACTGTAGATAGAACGCGACTCCGGTCTGCCAGTCGCTAGGATGGATGAGCTGTGCATCCTCGCCGAGCTCTTCCCTGTGGTTGCTGATATACTGCTCAACCTGCTTTAGCAGACCCCTGAGGACCTTATCCTCTTCCGAGAGGCTGATAGATAGTAATGGGTCCTCACATATCACTACTTCACCAGCTGCTATGTCCTGTGCGGCAAAGGCTGAGCGACCAAACTTGTCATGGTCCTTTACTGTCACCTTATCGGTGGTCACAGGAGGTGCAGCGGGTTCCGACATATCGCAATCAACAGGATGGATAGTATTCAAGTGTAAGATCAAGCAGTTTTATGCTGCACGAGGCAAGGACAGGTCCCACCAATGCGGCGGGCCTTGGTCACCTACTTCACGTGCTTGATAAGGGCCAACTGCCTCTTCTACAACGTGACACGCACTGCAACAAACTATGTAAAATAGGCTCCTACATGTCTGCAGTGGTGATGCAAATGGTTTGGTCGACACAACAGTCGAACGGGCGAGAATGAACGTACGCACGACGCAGTGTTCCACGACGATCACACAAACTTCTTACTAAACTTACTTAACAGAAAGGAGTCATAGCTTGCGCTTAGATCGCGAAGTCGCAGTCCCGATCACGAAGCATACAGTTTTGTCTCAGCTTTGGGTGAAGACGCATACGCACCACGGTCAAATGCTGTACTCTATACTGCTCAGATGCAGTCAGCAAAGCAGGTTGCCTGCACGTTTGCACAACCGGCGTCTCACCCCAAGCTCAACATGCCAAGTCCAGAGTTAACGAGGACCCCCCAATTAGTAGTGGTGGTTATGTTTTGTAGTACATCACCCGACTCGGTAACTTCACAACACAACATGTCAGACACCATCTCAGCATATATCTGTCTGTTGGTCGACATCATAGAAAGTGCTGCTGTCCTGCTGCTGCTGCTGCTGTCAAGATCATATCAATCACTAATACATATAACTCCGTCATCCCCTTCAAACCATCCCACTGGTTTTGACGCAACAGCACGTCTCATCAATCTGGTCTTCTTGTGCACTGCTGTAGCTCTGCTGCCAAGTTGTCCAGCAGGAGTGCTCTTGGTTGCTTTGCTCCACCTGGCTGCTACTGCTGATGATGCTGGGGTTGATCTCTGTGGTTTACGCTTTGATCCTCTTCCCTCATGGATGCGATCACGATGGTGATCACGATCATCCACGTCATCACTGGGATCATCGTTCTGATCTTGACCATGATCAGCATCATGATCGGCATCTTCATCACTGTCATCCTGCAGAATAGAACGCAATTGAAGCCATGTGTATCTCATGACTAGATGCCAACTAGGCTTCAATCACTTTTTGTACACAAGTACATACAAGCCTTGGCAGCTCCCACCCTAACAAACAAGGCCATAACTTCCTTAACCGTTACTGCTGAATGCATGCTGCCTGTTCAGCATACTGAAGAGCGCCAAGGGCAAACATGCAGATGATACACCATCATTCGATGTATCCAAGTAGTGCAACAGAAGTTGAATTGTGTTGATAAAGCTATCAGCCCTACTACTGGCACTCACCAAAAGGTCAATGCATACAACACCACCGGCAGCAGCAGTGGCAGCAGCAGCAGCAGCAGTGGCAGCAGCAGCAGCAGCAGTGGCAGCAGCAGGAGGTGGAGGCCGTGATGATAATGCAGGACTGTCCTGCTTTCTTCTCTGATAAGCACCAGCTTCTGCTTCATCAGCATTCAAGCATCGTTTGCCTCCTGAAGAAGTGACAGACTGTTCAGGCCCATCACTGTTATCACTGCTGCTGCCACTGTCACCATCACCGCTGCTGCTGCTGCCACTATCATCGCTGCTGCTGCTGCTGCTGCCACTATCGTCGCTGCTGCTGCTGCTGCCACTACCATCGCTGCTGCTGCTGCTGCCACTATCATCGCTGGCAGCACTAGCAGCAACGTCACTAGCAGCAGCAGCAGCAGCAGCAGCAGCAGGAGGTGAAGGTGATGACAATGCAGGACTGTCCTGCTTCCTTCTTTTTGATTGCCCAGCTTCTGCTTCATCACCAATCAAGCGTCGTTTGCCTCCTGCAGAAGTGACAGACTGTTCAGCTGCTTCACCAGCATCACTGTCATCATTGCTGCTGCTGCTGCTGCCACTGCCACCATCATCGTCGCTGCTGCCAGTGTCACTGCTGCTGCTGCCACTATCATCACTGTCGATGCTGCCACTGCTGCCACTATCATCGCTAGCAGCAACATTACTAGCTGCAGCAGCAGCAGCAGGAGGTGAAGGAGATGACAATGCAGGACTGTCCTGCTTGCTTCTTTTCTGAGTCTCAGCAGCTTCTGCTTCATCACCAATCAGGCGTTGCTGGCCTCCTGATACCCTGACAGACTGCCCAGCTGCCTCACCAACATCGCTGCTGCTGCTGCCATCATCCTCACTGCTGCTGCTGCTGCCACTGCCAGCGCTACCACTGCCACCATCGTCGCCACTGCTGCTGCTGCTGCTGCCACTATCACTCCCAGCGCAACCACTTCTGCTCCTACCGCTCCTGTGAGCCTCACCTGACTGCGAGCTGTCTGCATCCTCGCTTACACTGCTGCTTGTGCTTTGACTTCTATCACTGCTGCTGCTGCTGGCCCCTTTACTGCTGCTGTTGTTGCCTTTGTCCGCAGTTTCAGCAGTTTTGCCGCTGCCACCCCAGTCGGAGCACCCACTGCTAATGTGGCTGTGACTTTTTGAACTCTGACTACAGCTGTCATCATGATCACTCTCACTGCCACTACCTCTGCTGCTGCTGCTGCTGCTGCTGTCATCATCATCACTGCTGCTGCTGCTGCCACTGCCTCTACCACTGGCACTGTCTCTTTCGTTGCTTTCATGGCTGCCTCTGCTGGTGTCACTGCTGCTGTCTGCATTCTCACTGCTGCTGCTGCTGCTGCTGTCATCACTGTCACTGCCACTCCCACTTCCTCTACAGCTGCTGCTGTCAGCAATCTCACTGCTGCCATTGCTGTTGCTGTCAGTATTCTCACTGCCACTCCTGCTGTTGCATTTGCCACTGTCTCTACTGCTATGTTTGTTTTCATCATTGCATCTGCTGCTGATCAAGGGAGAACGATCTTCATTCTCAATATCACTGCTGCCTCCACTGCTGCTGCTGCTTGCGGCACCAGCACTACGATCACTGCCACTGCCACTGCCTCTGCTGCTGTCATCACTGTCACTGCTGTTGTCACTGCTGCCTCTACTGTTGCTGTTGTTACAATCACCATCGTCACTGCTGCTTTGACCATCACTGCTGCTGCTGCATGTAGTGTTGTTGCTGCTGCAGTTGCTTGTGCTTGCATTACCTTTTCTGCTGTTTGACACGCCGTCTTGATGCATCGAAGCATCTGTGGTACACAGCTGCTCAGCAGAAAGTTTCTGCTGCTGCTGCTGCTGCGAGGATGCCTTGATGGGTGCATTCTGAGCAAGGGTATCTGCTACTGCTGCTGCTGCTTGAGCAGCCGGTGCATTGACTGTATCGAGAGTGGACGCAGCTGCAGGCATTGCTTGCTTGACTAGCTGCTGCTGCTGCTGCTGCTGCTGCTGTGTTTGCTGCTCAGTACCCTTACTGCTCATAACTTGCACAGCAGCAGCAGGAGCACTGTGGTGTGCTGCTGCTGTGTTGGCTTGGACAGCATTCATACGCTTGACCACCTCTGGTGCTGCTGATGGTGTTGACTGCAGTTGCTGGTGCCTGGCTCGCAAGCGTGCAGCAGCAGCAGCAGCAGCAACCCGATCAACAGGTATCTTGGCTGCTGCTGCTGCTGCTATTGGTGCTGGACGCTGCTCAATCTGTTGTTTATGTAAATGTCCAGAGTATTGCCGCCCATGATTGTGATTGCTGTGGCAGTGGGGTCGCTGCTGCTGCTGCTGCTGCTGCTGCTGCTGCTGCTGTTGCAAGGATGCCTGGTTACGTGCATTCTGAGCAAGGGTATCTGCTACTGCTGCTACTGCTACCACTGCTGCTTGTGCAGGTGCATTGATCGCTTTGGGATCTGAGGCAGGTGAGCATGTTGCTTGCGTGGTGGACTGCTGCTGCTGCTGCTGCTGCTGCTGCTGTGGCTCAGGACCCTTAGGGCTTAACCTATGAGCAGCAGCAGCAGCAGCAGCAGCAGCAGTGTCTCGTGCTGCATCATCTTTGACAGCATTCATACGTTTGGCTACTCCTAGTGCTGGTGGTGTTTGCTTGAGCCGCCGCTGCTGCTGCTGCTGCAGCAGGAGTTGCTGGTGCCTGGCTCGCAAGCGTGCAGCAGCAGCAGCTGCAGCATGATCGACAGGTATGTTGGCTGCTGCTGCTGCTGCTGTTACTGCTGGGCGCTGCACAATCTGTTGTCCACCGTGACACCGGCCAGTGCATTGCTGCCCATAACTGTAACTCTTATGGCAGTTGTGCCGCTGCTGCTCCTGCTGCATGCTAGCTGCTTTGCTGGCGGCTACCTTTGTTGCAGCAGCAGCAGCAGCAGCAGCAGTTTGCTGGCTGTTGTTGTGGAGACCACTATGGCTAGCCGTGGCAGCTGTAGTCTCAGTAGTTGGTTTCATGATCTGCTGTATATCTGATTCACCAATCTGAACAGGCGCATTACTGTTTATCTTCTGGCAGGCGAGTTGCCGTTGCTGCTGCTGCTGCTGCTGCTGCTGTACGCTTGATGCTGTGCTCAATGGGGCCTCAGCAGCAGGAGCAGTAGGGGCAGCTAGTGGAGGTGCATTGCTCTTGCCAGGCTGCTGCTGCTGCTGCTGCTGCTTGTCTTGTGTATTCTGATCTGCTGCTGCTGCTGCAATGTCATCTTGCTCACTGCTGCTGTCCATGCTGGTAGAAGGTCGCTTGACTGCTGCCACTTTGACACTAGCAGCAGCAGCAGCAACGCGTATATCACAGCTGACATCAGGACTTCGAGAGACCGATCTTCTCCCACTGCTGCTGCCATCCCTTGCTCCTGCTGCTGGCAGCTTGGCAGCAGCAGCAGTGGTCTTTGGTAGTTCCATCTGTGCCAGCTTGGGTATCTGACCCATCTTGTCAAGATCCCAGATTGCTGCTAACCGCCTGCATAACTCCTGCCTGTAATGTGCAGAGTAAGATAAACATACATCAATAAAACAGAATGAAGCAATCCCAGGGTTTGCAAATCAGCCATAAGCATCACATCCATAATGCAGCAATCAACATTCAGCAAGCACCAACATCTACACTATCGTAGGTCAGAAGGTAAGGAAAACCTATTTTTTTATCCACAGTCCCTTGGGTGCACCTAGATGCAGATGAATCCGGGCTTGCAAGTCAGCTATAAGCATTACATGCATATCAAAGATACGTAGCAAGCAACAAGCAGCAAGCAGCAACTTCTATATCATAAAGTTTGTAAGATTAGGAAAACCTCCACAGTCCCTTAAGTTCACATAGATTAAATAAATCGTATGTGTGAGTCAATCATATCCTAATACATACAAAAATTGCAGCAAACAACATATAGAGAATGCAACAAAAGCCACATGAGCATGAAGTTATAATTTATTATTTCATCACATTATAAGGCATAAATTTATGATCGCTCAAAACACATACCTATAAGCCGGAGCATCTGCATTTGGATTCTCATTCAGCAATGCATACTCCTCAGCAACAGCACCACCTCTGGTCTTCCATACATTATAGTAGTACCCGTTCAGCTGGTGCACCGACCGGTGGCGGAGATAACTTCGTCCGATGTAACGAAACTTGCGATATTTGTCCAACATGCCGAGGGCAAAGAGAATCTCTTCTTGGGGAGACCAGGTTGGGCTGAGTTTGTAGCCCAGGAGGGATATACCTAGCGCCTGCAGCAGCAGCAGCAGTAGCAGCGGTAGGTGGAGCAGGCGGTGCATTGTACGTGCATTGCACTGAAAGAACGTGCATTGTTGCGCATTTGCATACATCCATGTTCCAAGCACATGAAACTTGTTTTTGATGCTGTATTCTGGCCACATTTACCTTTCTCATCACACAATGGAGCTTTTCAGGCACACGAGAAACAGGAAACTCTATAATGCACACCTGTGCTAGCTGCTGCCCCATCTGTTGATCCATCTCAGCCAATGTTTTCTCCAGCAGCAGCAGCCGCTCAGCACCAGTAGCTTTTGTCTTGTACAATTTCAAGAATGCACCATTGGATGTTATCAGTACTGCATTAGGGTTTGACGCATTACTGCCTCTCGTACTGCCGCCAGTGCTGCTGCTGTTGCTGGCATCTGATCTTATGTGGCTCAACTGGTCGTGCATTACACATCCTGGCTGCTGCTTCTGCTGCTGCTGCCTCACCTGCTGCTGCTGCAGGGCCAATGCAGCTGGTATGTACACTGGCTGCGAGAGATACTTTGCTTCTGCTGCTGTCGGCCCTGCTGTCAGCCGCTGCTGCAGCTGCGGCAATGCAGCCTGATAGTCAGGTCCAAGGTTCCAGGGGCAACTGCTGGAAGGTGAGGAGTCAGATGTGTTACT
>JARWLF010001488.1:0-10112 GCA_029853055.1 Scenedesmus sp. KT-U | reverse complement strand
GACAAAGGTGAGGTCAACTTTGCATCACACAAGTAGATGTACTAACAAAGTTTGTTACGTGGGGTGGTAAGAAGTGACTGGTCAGTGGTCAATCACTGATCAACTGGCAGTTATGCTGCGCTCTGATGGTTTCATATGTGTTGGTTTGACTCAAACGTTCATAAGTGTTGATGCTGAGCACCACGTTTGCATGTGTTGATGTCAAACCCTGCGACATCAAAACCTGCACATGTGGTGCCATCACACTAGCACATCTGAACCTATCACTGCCATGTGTCGCATCTTTGCAACTTGTGATAGCGTCAGTGGTATTGCTGGTTGCCACACTGTCACCTTCACAGGCACGGTGACTGTCGCTGCTGTGACATGCACAGATAACATGTCAATGGCAGCCACACTGTGACAGTGAGCATGCCATTCTGAGAGCTTGCATTTCTAGCTCTGCATCTTACCCATGCTACAATGTGGTTTGTCAGCGCTGCCACCACTGCTCAGTGACTTCTCTGCTGCTGCATGGTATGACTGCTGCTGCTGCGCTGCTGCTCAGAACGTGCCAAGGAAGCCGCACGCAGGAAGACCCAGCACATGTATGAGTCCAAGTACCCACCAGACAACTCATCTGGCGGCAGAGACTCCCCTCGCAGACAGGACAGCTACGATGGTCTGCCAACAACATACAACAACACATCAGCAGGAGGTGGCGGCTATGCTGATGTCAAACATGAGGAAGGCAAACAGTCAGCATATGGCGGCATTGTCAGCAATTACATGAAGACCCCAAGCTCAGCAGCAACAGGTGGCGGCTACAGCAAGGTTGACAACACTTCAGGCCAGGGTGACTTCTGGCGCACAGATGGTCAGGGATCTAGGCCCACCGGCGGCAGATCTGATCAGGGCTATGATGGCGGTCGCCACGGCAGTGGCAAGCCTGATCAGGGTTATGATGGTCGCAGATCTGATCAGGGAGTCTATGGCAGCAGTGATCAGGGTATTGGCAGCGGCGGCAGATCTGATCAGGGTTCTGAAGGAGGCAGATCTGATCACAGCTATGGCAGCGGCGACAGATCTGATCATCATGGCTATGGTGCTGCTGGCGGCAGATCTGATGAGGGTTATGGTAGCAGTGGCAGGACAGGTGGCGGCCGTGATGATGATGGTGATGGAAATCTTGGCAGATATGACAGTGGCAGAAGGAGGAGTGATGATGATCAGTATCGAGCAGACAGTCGTTACTAGTGCACTGCCTCTGGAACAGCTGTGAAGATTGTCTATAGCTGTTGCAAGGCCTGTGGTATGTTTCCTTGAGCTTCTCAAAAAAGGTGTTTTGGTCCAGTAGTATACTGGACATGATGCAAGATGCATGTCAGGGAATGGAAGGTTTGCACAAGGTCGAGATCGATTGGTGTTGTGTTTTGTCCACTCAACTTCAGAATGCTGATGAGCAGAATTTCTGGCCACATGCCTCAGATGTTGTAGGCTGCATGGAATTTCGAGTTTGAAGTCAGACAATCTGTGGTGCAGTGCTGTTGAGCAGCACAAGCAGTGTAAGACTGCCTGCAGGCCGCCTCGGCGTGGTCTTGTGTGGCGCACTGATGCATACCGCATGCTGGCAGCTCTTTTGCCACGAAGAACTGATTGGGAAGCTTCCATCAAAGTGACTTGAGCTATGTGGTCAGTGCTTACACAGGTCCTGGTCAAGCTGCAATTTGTTGCATAAAGCAGCAGGGGGGTGCAACACAACACTACGATAGCTGCTTTCAACAACTGCAAAACAACTGCTATACTATGGTACCTGGTGGAAGGCTGTTGCAGCACACTGCGACACTGGGCCAACTAATCTATGCAATATCTGCTTGTGACCTAAAGACACGTAGGCCATGCATCACCCAAGATGCTTTCGAATCGGATTGCTGCGTGTGCAACCTCGAGCAGCACAAAGCTGCTCCAGACAGACAGTGTTGGTCAAGCATCTGGTTCTGATGCTCATGTCAGTAGGAGTAGAGACACCCACTCCGGCCACGAGACCCTTGGGATTGAAACCCTAGGCTGACTGAGTCAGCCGCACAGCATATTACAACTCATCCTCAGGGTAAACCACTGAGTGGTGGTAGCTAGGGGGGACCTGACATCACATCAGACCATCCTGGATGATACAGCAAGATTAGCAACACCTGACAAGACCACAACCACAACCTGGTGAAACCAACGAGTCAAACCATGTGCTTGACCAAGGAGTAGCGGGTGCGCACTGACCTACTTGACAGCCCGATCAGAAGACACACAGAACACCGTGTCCACTAGGATCAATCACAACCTGCATCCCACAGATAAATGTGACAAACACAAGCTATCCTGTACTAATAAATACCAGTGAACCGTGCTGTGGATCCTGCAAAAGCAAGTGAGGTCAAGTTGCATCACCGTGATCCTCACAGATGCAGAGAGCAGCCACTCTACTACAAGCATGCAATCAACAACCAGCTTTCTTGCCAAGCAGGGGACTTGGACGCCAATAGCGATCCCATGGCTTGTGATTGAAACATACACCAAAGCCAACGTCTGCACGAACCTGCATTCTTGGACCTGCCTGCGGGTTCTGACACCATGGCTGCATTCTGCAAACATTGGCACCCTCATGATCGATGCAACCAGGGAAATGATCATAGCAACACAGCTTGGCAATCTCCAGTGACTCGTCTGGACTATTGAAAGTACAACGGGCTAAAGTTGCATCGGCAGATACGTTAGCCCACATGTTTGTGCCTATCAGCTTCCAACCTGCTGCAAACACGTCATTCCACCAGCATCTATGATACACTGCTTGCTGCACAGAATCATCAAAGTTGCACTTGTCTTTCAGGCTGGCTGTGAAGTTCTCTGCCACACCATCATGATGCTCACGCCAAAAGCCGCTGAGAGGCATGTATACACGAATCGGGGCCAGCTTATGTGCTTGAGCCAGATACGGAAACAAGAGCTCAAAGTTGCTAATGAACTCAAAGATCTCTGTAGTACCATCAGCTAGCTGCTTGGCTAGGCCTGTGTGTAGATACTCAGCAACAGCTAGCAACAGAGCACCGTTATCTGCATTGGCTAGACGCCCATACATACCACGCAATGCCATTAGGTCAATCCAACGCTGCAAGAAGCAGCGACCGAAGTCTGAGGTGCGGAAAGCTACGATGCCAGCTGTCACTTCTCTGTTCAAACGCAAGTGAAGTACCACATGCTCTGGAACATCCAGGTACGGCTCAACGGAGTTCGTCAAGTTCGATACCACGTTATCACTGTCAATCATCAGCAGCCAATCTGCTGAGTGCCAGTAATCCAAAGCCAACTTCCAGCGAACATACATCACATCTGCATCCACGAGTACGTACTTGAAGATGCACTTGTGCAGCTTGCAATATCTCTGGAAGTTGTCAATAACATACTCCGACTCTGGACGACCTTCTCTGTCTCTGGTCTCCACTATGACAATCATGAGATGAGGCCGTATGCCTATGGGATAGTGAGGATGGTGCATCTTCTGACACAAACATGGGTGGTTGCTCTTGCTGTCTTGATACCGGCATCTCATGTCGTAAGTTGGGTGTTTGCTGTCAGTAACCATCTTGGTCAGACCCTTGGCTTGCTGAAGTGTCCTGTGGCCGTGGATGACTGCTGCTGTTGCAATGACCAGTAGTACCAACAAAGCTGTGACGAGGACACATGCATGCTGCAGTACACGCTCGCCAAGCTTCCCAGCCCTTACACCCCAGGCTGCTTGCTGAGGTGCATTCTTGGGAACAGGGACAGGGGACGTTGCGATGACTGCTGGTGCCATCAAAGCTGCTTGCACTCAACAAGCCTACAATAACGCTGCTGTTGCTGTAGCCTGAGAAACAGCAGTCCTGCAGTGCGTACAGATCACAACAGTACAGCTGCATGTTGGAGCCTGGCTCATCGTGCACTCTAGAGCTACAGATGACGAGATGTGCAACAGGTGGCGCGTTGGGCTAGCGTTTGAAGAACAGGGGCCAACCAGTGGCGCGCAATAAAGGCAGTGCTGCTCACGGCAGAAACCGTCAATGCATACAAGCACCCCGGATCTTGCCTGACACGTGCAGAACCAGTGCACTGTAAGCCAAAATTACGTCCTATAAAGGAGATGCCCTCGATTATGAGCCGAAGCACGTTCCGTGAATCTACCTGCAGTGTACAATGCGCGTCAATCTTGAAGTTGTCCGGCCCTATCGTGTGACCAAAGGCTCAGCGTTTAATAAAGTCTTGATTTGTTCAGGATTTCCACATCAAACTGCAAAAACGGAGAAACGGTCTGTGCACATGACCCTATACTCTTCCGCTGTGCGCAGTTTGAAACGAACACGCGATGAACAAGCACACAACGTATTGTTGTATCCTAAAAACCAGAAAACCCTGGTTCTGGCCAGCTGAACAAAACTCCCGCCATCGTCGGCGGGCCTGGACGACAAGCAGTCGGCGGTGAGCCCCAATGTTTGCAGTCATCAAGACGAAGCCACTGCACGCACGCGCGGGTACCCTGCTGTGCCTGAGTGACTCCTGTCTATGTTTACGTTGCAACACATTGAATGATAAGTTTCCGCAAGTACGATGACGGATTGGTCGAGACGGAGAAAGTCATGCAATCTCCTGTGCAGGACGTACTACAGCACAGCGTACACATCTCATACCGCACTTACGTCAGCTGCTGCTTCAAACATCAGATGAAATTAGATCAGATTTTGAGACTTGGTCGCTAACCTGGTGTTCATATTGAAGTCTTATGTTCTCAGTGCTGAAAAGAAAACAGGATTTGGCTCTTGCAGCGAGTTGGATGCAATGACAATATGGCAGCATAAATAGTACACAATGACTGCTTCTGTGTAAGAGACAACTATTGCTAAAGCACAGCCGGATGCAAGAACAGCAGAAGCTTGGTGTTGTTTTTTTTGACTGCCAATCAAGTCATGATGTTTGCTTCAGTGGAGTGTGCAGTGAGATAAATACTGCTCGCTTCCTTGATGCCCTACTTGCTTAACCTATGTTAAACCATGCATGTGCCTCTTTGAGACTGCTAATCATGCTTGTTGTAGATGTCTCTTTGAGTGACTCGGGGGGCATAGATTGTCAAGGGCCGGAAGGCCGGAACGGGTCTACTCTGAACTTTCAACTTACTTGAATGTGCCATGTGTGCAAACGTTGAAAGGCATCCGAATGTGATCATATATAGCACATGAAGTTGGCCAGCAGTGCATAAGTGCCAGTCTAGATATGCCCTGACACATGAGTCAGAGCTGTAACTATGACACTGCACCTGCCATACAAGACGCAAGCTGTACCCTGGGCTCTGGCTGCTACCACAAGAGCTTGATGACCTGGCATGCTTCAGTAGGATGCAGTCATTGGCCACCAAACATTGCCAATAAGGCTTACAGTGAGTTGCATCTTGCTGGCGCTATGTCGGCTATCAAGTCATGAGGCTGTTCATACCATGCTATCAATGCTCAGCTACATGCAGCATCATTGTTGCAATCCAATGATGTCACAGCACTCATACCAACTGAATGAAGCATCATCAACAACAGATAACTTGGCGGCATGCTCTTGACATCAGGGCCTCAATGTAACACAAGCTGCAGCAAGCTCATTCAGTCCAACTTATTGGTCAAGAAGGTTTTTCTTACTTCCTGTGCAGCACATCTTCTTGTTGGCAAGCCCTGCTGTTCCAGCATAAATGCTGCCACCCCTGTCCACAGAGTCTTACTGTTGAACGAAAAACGCTTCTGCTGCTGCTGCTGCTGCTGCTGCTGCTGCTGCTGCTGCTGCTGCTGCTGCCGTGGGCGGAAGGCGCGACCTCCCTTATAAGAACCAAGTCCACCTCACTTCTGAGAAACTTGAGAACATCTTGCTCATCATCTTGATAATCCTTGGTAAGGTCTATGTACTCAATATACTCCTCCTGTCATCGCTGATGCTGCTGCCGCCGCTGCAGCTTGTGATGAAGTCATGTCAGTGACGCGAGCTGCTTCTGCTGTGGAACCCTCACAGCAGCTCTTTAGCATCTGTGGCATATCTGGCTCAGTTGCTTGCCTAGACTCCCAAAGCTGCAGGCAGCGTAAGATGCGCAGCAGCTTTCGGCAGCATGGGAACTTCCAGAGTCTGGAGCGCTGCTGACAGAGATGCTGTCCTCTTGCTGCTTGAGGGCCCTGCTGCTGCAGTGCTCTGCTCTTGTTGCACTTGCTGGTGTAGCTGCAAGGCAAACAAGCAGCAAGGAGGGGGTAGTTCCTGTTAACTAATAGAGTCTGCCAGGGAGGCTTCTACGCATCCCCCACACTGTGCCGCTTCTTGTACTACTAGTTGTATCCCTAGCTGCTGTTCTGGGTAGCAAGTACTCCATAACTTACTTAGCTGGCAGCTGTTGCACTTCACTGCTGTTCCAAGGTTGGTCTGCTATCAACCAGTACTGCAAAATAACAGGCTGTGGTGTCACCATAGTTGTTCCAACCTCTTGCTTCATGAGGGCTGTTGCACAGGTTCCCTGCTTTCCTGTGCTGGTTGCAGCTGTAGGTAAACTGCTTGTTGCAAGCTGCTGAACACCTGATGCCTGTCTGCTGCCATGAAAGCTGCCAACCATGCTGCTGTCTTGCTGCTGTTGGACATGATTGTGCATGTTTGAACCTTGAGCTGCGGCTTTTGGCTCTGGATGAGCCTGAAGTTGAGGTGCAACAGCAGCTGCAGCTTGTGCCGCATCTGGCTGTCGCATGGCAGACTGCTGCTTCTGCTGCAGTGGTGGAGCTGGGTGGTTTTTGTGTGGTCTTTGCCACACCACCATACTTCGGACAAAAGGGAATCCACGCACATGGTGATGCTGCACATGTGGACAGCCCATGTCTGCTAAAGGCTGCAATATACTGCTTAGGCTGGTGACAACTGGAGGTGTCAACAAGCTGCAACAACCAACGCCTCGCACTGTAGTGTCCAGCAGTGTGCTCAAAGCGGGTACCCAGTCGGGTATCCAAGCATAAGGAAGGTCTAACTGAAGGACTTCAGCCATAGATACTAGCTGTATGCTGGCAACCTTGCATAATGCAGCCCGGTCTGAACCTTGGTGACGTCCTTCCAAGAATATAACATGTTGTATGGACTTCTGCTTGATCATGTGGGGAGCTTGCTGCCGGGTTTGCTTGTAAAGACGACAGGAGGTTTGGCAGTGCCGCACTGCAAGCGGCTTGCTTTGACACAATCATCGAAGTATTTCCCAACAGAACACAAGAGCATTGCTTGCCCACTGGCAGGTCCAGGAAGCTGCTGCACAGTGTGCATGCCAGGCATCTGCATGCATAGTCGGGGTAAAGTGAAGCTACTAGCCTTGGCAAGGGTCACTCATAGAACACTGATAACCAAGTGGTTGTGTGCAGGCCCACAGTATGTGATGCAGTTGTTTTTGCAAGTCCAGGCCGCTGACAATGACTGAATCACTCAGTGTCTGTAGTGCTGCACATCCTGCATAAATCTGCAGCTATAGCAACCAGTATGTACTGATTGACGTGAAATCCACAACCAATCCCACAGAAAAGGCTCTCACCGTGAGCAGCAGACCGTGCTCGGGGTGGAATAGGTTGGTGTATGTCTTTTGATACAGAGCTACTTGCAGATCGTATTCTTTGGCATCCGACGCTGAGTCACCCAGCTGCAACAGCAAGATACGGTTGGCTGTTCGTACGTTCAAGTCACATGAACATTGTCTTGCACGGGACAACCCATTGCGCGCAAGCTCTAGGCGCTGCCTGTTGCAACGGTCAGACGTACGCGGTCGCTCCGAGCGACGAGGCTCGTCGGTTGATTGGTCGGTTATCCGGGTTTGTACTCAAGCAACATGCTTCCATAGTTATGGCTTGGATCGAATGTATATCAGATGCAAATCATATTGTTGAAACAACAGAACGTATAGTTGATGGCAACCAACAGTGGAATATACGCGGAAGCCACCTAGGGTGGTCAGTTGACTGTATCCGGCGTCAGACCCAAGGAATCCCTGTCACTACAAAAATATATGGTCACAAGTAGGCGGGTGGTAGCCAGGTGACTTGTTGCTGTAGCCCAAAACAGTCGCAAGATCAAAGGTCTGTTGGTGGAGACTGATCCTGCACCCGTGACGGACTCAACTTCAAGGAGCTTGACATCTTTGTTCAAAAGTGCAGCTATGGTGTTCGGCTTTGGAGATCGCGATGAGAAGAAAGGTATGTGACTTGACAGTGCGGAGAGCAGTATCCATGCACGCGCTCGGTCGGATCTCTGCATAGGTTGTCTTCGCAGCGTGGCTTGATCCCCAACCTCCACAACCAACCAATATTTCAACCCAACCAACTCGGCTCATTCTTGTATTGCCCTCGCTGCTGTGTGAGCCAAGCTTGTGTAGGCTCTGTCAGCGCTGGGACTCGCCGAGTACGCTTGTTGCAACATTGCGCTGGTTGCGAACGTGGCTCTTGTCTGACCCTTGTTTACGATGCATGCACATGCAGATAACAAGGAAGGCGAAATGTTCGAGGGAGGAGAAGTCAACAAAGCAGCAGGTCAGTCTTCTTACTGATCGCGGTGGTACGATTTTTATCCATGCAAGGTTGTACAGTAGCCTACTGTAGTGGTTGATTGCAGCTGCTTGATGAAAACACTGTACTGCTGACAGCTGCTTAAGTGGGCCATCAATGCTTTAGAAGTATGAAAAGTGACAGGCTGAGGGGCTCTGGAGTTCACGTATATGCTGCAACATGCTTGTGCCACCATAAAGTTCAGACATGCACAGTCAGCGGCTCTTGCTTGCATACAATAACTGTCAACAACCACGGTGGCAACGGCTGATAGTGTTGCAACATACTATGTGAGACATCATGCTGTTGTCTACACCAACATGGCAGTTGTTCCACACATGACAGGCTTGGTTACGATTGGAGCTGAGTGATACAGGTTTCGGATAGAAAAATGCCAAGGGGGAGTTGAGCAGCTGGGGGAATTTATCCTCTACTTTAATACTGACAGCCTGCATACCTTTTGCTGTTGCTGCTGCTCTGTCTTTCTTCGCGTCTTCAGAAGCCTTGAAGCAGTCTGTCCTGGGTGACAAGGGCGACACTGCATTTGGCAGTGCAGGAGGTGCCCTCGGAGACACTCTGAAGACTGCTGCCGACAAGTTTGACTCGTCAACTGCCGGCGACACCACCACCGGTACCGGCGGCGGCTACAGCTCTGGCGGTGGCTATGGCGGCTCGTCAGATGACAACCCTGGCAGAAACACTGGCAGCGACTACAAGTCCTCATCACTCACTGGCATCAATGAGGAGTCAGCAGCAGGGACAGGGGCACAGGGCTACGGCAGATCATCTGCCGGTGGCAACACTGGGACCTACGGCAGTGACACCTACAAGTCTGGCAGCGGTACTACTGCTGAGTACGGCTCTGCCGGTGGCGGCGCCGGCGGCTACTCCACAGGTGAAGTCGGCGGGGGCAGCCTTGGCGGCTCAACCGGCCTGACCACTGGCGGCGGCTATGGCAAGACTGACACAGAGTTCGGCGGTGGCAGCACTGGCTCAGGCTACAACAAGAGCGGCTATGGTGGTTCGGAGTCTGAGAGGCGCAGTGAGGGTGGTCTGAGGTCTGATGAAGGCGGTTTGGGTGGTGCTGGTGGCCGCAGCTCTGGCTATGGTGGCAGTGGTGGAGTTGGTGGTGAGGGCTATGGTAGTGGTGGCAGGACCTCTGAGACTGTTGGTGGCAGTTATGGTGAGGGCACTGGTGGTGAGGGTTTAGGTTATGGTTCTGCTGGCAGACGTGGTGGATCTGATGAGACCAACTACTGAGCACCTTCAGCCTGGTTGAATCTTGTGGTAGTACCAACCATGTCCTCTGCTCAGCAAAGATCATGGCACAATGTTTGTGCTGTGTGGTGTTGATGGCTGCAGTAGATATGAGCATGTGGACAAGTGCTGTGCTTGCGGCCAGTTGTACAAGGCCATCATGGCAAGTGATCACTGGGCTGCTGATAATTATACAGTCAGTGTGACAAGCATGTGTTGACTGTTGTGGACAGCTAGCAAGCTGCACATGCTGTTGAGTACACA
>JARWLF010001487.1:0-13972 GCA_029853055.1 Scenedesmus sp. KT-U | reverse complement strand
ATATGCTTGTGCGTAAAAAAAATACCAGCTTGACGCCCCGCTGACCTGCCAAGGAGGTATTTGATGTGCGCCGGGCGTGCAGTTTCCTGTGTTGGGGTATCTGTAGAACACAACAGCTACTGTGATGGTGACGCGAATCGGTGGGAGTAATAGTAGCCTACTGGCAGCTTGGTGTTAGGCTGCTGAGCAGAGGCACTAGGCTGACCGGGGACGAGCCAGTCAAACCTGCAGCCGAGCCTCACTTCTGTACAGGAGTGACTGACTCAGTCGGATCTGGGTGACTATACTGGCAACCAAAAAGTTCATCTTGGGGCCACGATATGCATATAGTTTGCGTACAAGCATGGCTTGATGGCCGCAGAGTATCTGGTCCTGTGTAACATGCTATTGTACTGCTGTCCAAGGCAGCCAGTCAGTGACGGGCAATGGGCTTCTGAAGCAGCAGCTCACAATGACCACCACTGTACACCCGCATACTCAGCATCAGTCCCAGCTCCCAGTTCATGTAAACTCTATGTAGTCCTTGTGTAACCCTCAGCCTGTTCCTGAATGTGAGTTTGACGGTTATCAATGAATGCACTGCGTTACTGCATGAAGTAGCCAGTTACAAGTCACCAAACCTGGTCACCAGTCAAAGTCCCTCAATGTGCAGGTAAGTGCTCAGAATGCTCAACGAGCAGCTAGACATAGGGCTCTGCTGCAGACACAGCAGCCAGAGTCATCGCATCGTCTCATCATCAATACAGTAATGCACAGATCCCTTCACACTGCAAGAGTCATCGATCCAGTTACCACCGCATTCTGCTGCATTTGCCCAGCAAACGCTGATAACTTTCATCGTACAGCAACATCTGCATCAGGCTCCTGCATATACTATAGGCTGCTTCAAGAGGCTCTCTGTCTCTGCCTGGTGTGTGTTCTACTTGTCATAAGTTGTCAACAGACAAGTCATTGATAACCTGTTTCATAGCCCCAATACCCCCTTCACCACCAGGGGTGTCACCTTGACATGAGGCAAGTGTACAGCTACGTCATTTCGTGATCGTCACTAGACCAGCATCAATCAGTTGCTGCAGCAGAGTGACCTTCTCAGCGGTGCCGTTATAGTAGCCTGGCTCCCTGCACAACCAGTGGATGTAACCTCCTACAGAGTACACGTTCAGCAACGACAGCAAAATCAGTACCAAAAGCAATCTCGCAAAAGTGACTGCAGTGGACAGCAGCTGCATGATAGTCAGGACACACTACTCAGCTGCAGCTGATGAGATTGTGTCACGCGATATTCAAGATTGAAGCAAGTCTCTAGCGCCGAACTTGTGACAGTTGACCTCTGTTGCATGGCAGGATCCGTGGCACTGCCACACCATACCTGGTGTGTCCTTGTGATTGGGGTGTTGCGGTGCTTGCCCCAGGTCCACAGTGGAGTAGGGATGGACGCTTGTGGTACCACTCCCACACCTCAACTTCCACCAACTCGGCACGTAGCTCATCATCTAGTTCATCCTCATCCTCATTTACATCCTTGTCATCCTCATCATCTGGTGGATACTCCGATTCATCCTGGTCAACCTCTGGGTCGGACTCCTCACCTCCATCCTGATCTTCATGATCATCATCATCATTACATTCAACTTGAATCATGATGATGACGGTCATCAGAGTGATCCGAGGTGTCATCAGGGTCCACACTTCCCTTGTGTACTTCACTGCCCTGTAGATTGACAGTTGCGGTATGCAAGCAGACAAGACATCATTACGCTTGAAGATAATATGATTCTGCCATAATGCTTTGTGCTTTGCATATCGGAAGACGCGAGTGCCAAGTTGGTGATGCAAGCTTCTAGTTTGCTGTTTCCGTTTCAGTCATTGCAGCATGCCATGCTCAGTCAGCATTGATGGACCTTGACAGCTGGTACGCTGGAGTGCTATTCTGCATATGAAGATCTCAGAACAACATAGCAGCTTTGGCAGCTTGTAGATAACACCAGGGCATACGATGCTGAGTTTCCATGTATCCATCTTGACATGAAGCTGAGCATCCCCAAGGCTTGGATCAAGAGTCAACCATGTGTGCAACATGTCACGAACAGTTAGCAACCTGCCGCTGACTCTTTCACCTCGTTCCTGTTGCCAGCATCCAGACATAATTCCACAGTACCACTCTTGACACGTGTTAAGAAGTGCACTTCCTGCTTTGAAGCTGGCTGTTGCAGGGAGTGCAGCATGGTCGTAATGTTGCCGATCTCCTGGTATTCCGCTAACCCTTGCTAGCTTGTGTGGCACTGAGGGCTGTCTACTTTGGTCGGTGCCTTGCGCACACGCTTGTGCTGCGATTTTGAATTGTGAACACCCTGACTCATCATACTGGGTGTTGTGGCTGTTGCCTGATCGTGACCTGGATGACGATATAAGACAGTCTTCAGTCGTTGTGCATACATGGATCTTGCCATATGCATCATGTCACAGCAGTGCTGGTTCTGAGTCACTGCATGTTAGCTGCCACGGTCAGCAATGCACCAACACATCAGCTGCAGGAACATAGAGTATGGAGAACCATGGCCAGCAGGTTTGGCTGCACAAACTGCAATTGCCAACACTTGCCTTCACTGCACAACGTCAATCACTGTGGCAGTATGCCCTATCAGACAGGCACAGCGACTGTACTTACCAGCAAGCTATTGCAGCCGATCTGCAAGCTAGGTTGAGTGCTGGACGTGGTGGATTTGAGTGCCACTCAAATCCACAGAGTAGTACTCTGTACCTTCGGAACGGCTCCTCTGCCGCAGGGTTACCTCAATCATATGCAGCTACTGGGTTTTGAGACGTTAACTGTACCGTGGATACCACACCGTGCTCGCTGAACCCACGGTGTCATTTGCGACCGTGCCGTGCTGAGTTTTGACGATCCGAGGTGTACGTACACGGCACGACGGAGATGGCCATCTGGCCTCACGCGCAAGACTAGGGCCAGCCAGGCGGCCTACGGTGCGTGAGGTGGTAAATATAGTTAAGAAGCACCACTTTTTATCAATCTCGCTCTCACTGCAGCGGAGCAACGCTGCTGTCAAAGGAAAGCTAAAGCCTAAACTCCACATATAATATGGCAGCTGGCGTTGACCGCGAGGCTGGATTGTTCATTGACGCGGTCAATTGTGCAGTCTGAGACCCCGGTCTTGACACTGGACTTCAAACTGCTGCTGTAGGCCAGGCCCCAACATGATCAGTCACCACCGATATGACTTGCCGAGACTTCTCAATTCATGTCTGCAGCAGTTGTAGCCATTATTCATGCTGCATGGTCATACACCTTTTTTGAAAAGTGTACAGGCTGATGTCATGCCAGGTTACACCAAGTCCTGTTGCTCTGCTAACAACATCACTCGACAGGCTGCAGATATCAAGTTAAAGACAGTCCTTGACGATCACCTTTACACCACCAAGTGGACGCACTGTTGCTGCCAACTGCTCACTATGAACAAAACTGCTGCCAGCAGACAACTTGTCGGAGGCTCCTTTCACCAACAACACAGATAGGCATTGACACACTGAAGTATGCTGCTGGCTTGGCACTGACCAGACAAAGGGAAACCGTTGCTTCAAGGGTGTGCGCACATGTCGCTGCATCTGCTGATCACGTAACCATACCAAAACAGTGTCGCCTACTGCAGCAACCTGATGATGTCACAGCTGCAGCCGTTTATGGCTTGAATGCCCTCCATCCTTGAAGGTGCCTATGTGAACAACAACCAGTCCGACTCAAGCAGCTGCTTCTGGGTCTGCTGCTGTGATCTTGTTTAACCTTCATTAACTTGTGTTGCTGCTGCACAAGTTGATGAGCTGAGCATCAAGTGCAGCGGATCCTGCTGTGATGACTTGTCAGAGGTCCTGTTGACCAAGCATCTAACCTTCCATTGTGATATCTGCTGCATGCAGCTAGATTCGCTGCTGTAGGGGAAGCTGATCAATACCGGTGTTCGAGTGTCTCTTTTGCCTTGTAGTCATTGGCATACCTGCAGCAGTAGCAGTATCATGCAGCACGGTAGTCAGTCGAAAACAGATCACTGATGCGTTTCTAGAAGGCACGTACGCCCTTCTGCCAGGTTGGTACAGTTGCTTGCTGCACATGCTATGAAAGAAGCCCGGTTGCAGCACACATAATACTGAGACTGCATTGCTACTCTATTGACTGCTTCGATTTTGGATTGCACAGGCCGCCTAGAGCTGGTCCCAGCAGGTATATTGCTGTCAATCAGCTGCTGTTCTGCCGCTGTCATTCTCTGGAGCCATCAGTTGCTTGATTGCCCAAGTACTGACGTTCCCAAGTTGCCCTGCGGCTACCGACATGCTGACCAGGTGGCTTGCTGCTCCAGGTGCAGCGCACAGCCGCCTACTCAGCTACATGCTGTTGTACATGTGATAGGTAGCTGCTACGTCATGTCATGAAACGCTGATCAGGAGACACTCTCTAGTGCCAAGGCAGCAGCAGGACTTACAAGATGGGGCCGAACAGCACTGTGTTGAAGATGGCAAGGCCTACAAAGTTCTGCAAGCAAATCACAGTCACTGTAAGTATCATATGATACGTTGCGAGGTACACAGGGTCGCTGCAACGTGCCCCTACCCTCTGGAAGTACTTAGCGATCTTGCCAGGCAATTTAGCGACGCCCTTCATGACAACCTCCTGGTTGTACGGACTTAATGTGTACATAATTTCCCTGATGGGAATTGCTTGCCGAGGAGCCATGGTAACTATTCCTGCACACTACTGAAGCAAGCTAGGCAAAAGCGTGTATCACCGGCCGCAGCAGCCACATGCACAGCATGCACGAAAGCAGACTTCCTGTACGTACTGCGAAAATCCTCCCCTCTGATGATACTGCTGTCTGTTGTCGGGTTCCAGGGTCTTGCTCGCGATGTGCAGGGATTCAGCATGCACGCTGGATGATCCTTGCGATCTCAACACTTTCAATGGAGATAGTATGTTTTGAACGACTTCCCTACCGTGACCGACGCATTCACACCTGTTCATGGTCTGGGCACTGCCAGGGGTGCCTTTGAGCACCTAGATACGCATTTAGATCATTTGTCTTTGCTTATGGGCAGTATTCCACCATGAAGGGGGCTTTCAGCATCAAGACCAAAAAGTCCAAGTATCAGGTACAGCTACATGCCTACTGCACCCCGCGGCAGTCTCCCCAGCGTTGGGCACATGAGGCTGCATGTTGTGCTGATGTGCATATGTGGCTGCAGCTTCACAAAGAGCAAGAAGAAGAGAAGAAAAGGGTGGGTAGAAGACATCAGAGGGCATGTACACAGTGCACACACACTTGCAGGCAGTTTGCTATGCATCCGTTCAATACCATTCAGTGAAGTGTGCTGCAATGGCACCATGATGTATCATTGACTCGACAGTGCTGTCATAGCATCCATAAGCCCCCATTGGGCAGTGCTACTGCTACAAATGGTGGCAAGCAGTGTCCAAGGGTGGCATGGATGCTCAGTTGTGACCATCTAGCCATCCTGCAGCAGCGTAGCAATGTTTTCCTGTCGTTTACAAGCAGAAAGCCGAAGAGGAAGCAGCACGCGTATACGAGGAGTTTGTAGAGTCCTTTGCAGCCAGCGATGAAAGCAAGTCGGGGGTCAAGACATTCGTGCGTGGTGGCACAGTACAGCCTGGTCAGAAATCCCATGAGGCATCTGGTGAGATAGCTGAGCACAGCTGTTGCAGCATCCAGCAGTTCGCTGAGACAGTAAGATGTCAGCACACATAGTAGCATCGCTTGGGCCTCAGACACAGGCTTGTTCAGGGATCAGGGATCTGCAGCAGAGTCCTGTGTTGCTGCAGCCATCTGTGGACCATTGCACTTAATTTGGTGTCCTCAGCTTTCAAAGAGCGAGCTTGCAAGAGCAGCAGTTGAGCAGGCATGCATGGGCACTTTGTGGGTTTTGGTCATACTGTGGTGTGACGCCTGAACATAACGGCATCTTATAGCAGCAGCTTTGCGTGGCTGATAAACCATGTGGCTGAACAGCGGCGCAGCTCATTATAGATGACATCACAGCAGCTGCAGAAGCTACCTGACACCAAGCAGCTGGCTTCACGTGTCAGCCCTCTGCAGCTCTCAACAGCAGGCAGCCTTGGGTATGCTGTTGTTCTCAGCTAGGCTCCAAGCCGCAGTGTTGGAACCCCGCTAACACCCCTCCTTCACTTCATAACAGGCCAGAAGGGTGCAAAGTATGTGCCTTCTTTCATTCCACCTTCTCTAGCAGCTGGCGGCGGAACAGCAAAGGCCCGGCCTGAGCCAGGCAGAGTGCATCAGCGGCACGATGCCTTTGCTGATGATGAAGAAGAGGACGAGGTACAGATGCTGTGCACTCTGCAATCAAATCACAGGCACACCGCATGTCTGACATATGAAGTGTGCCACTTATTGCCATCTGCCATCCGAAATTCGCCTGACGTGCATGCATTGCAAGCCACAAGTGTGTGTAACCCTGGTCTTTGCTGTGTGTAAGGCTTGTGGTTTTGTTTGGGATTTGGTTGAGCATATACTGGAAAGGTTTTTGAAAGGTCACGATGCATCATATGGGTGTTATTGATCTTGTTAATGCGTATGTGTTTTCTGGTCTATATGGTGTATCGGCTGTGTTGTGGCTTACTTCTCCTTGATAGCTGAAGAAGCATCATGTCGACAGAATGCATGATGCATCACAGCTACCAGGGTCAAGCTTAGCCATGTGCACATGCAAGTTCTATCAACTTTCTGAGCTGTTGCACATCGTGTTATATTCATTGTTACCACCAGCAGCATCCTCGGCCGGGAACTCCTAGACCTGCATTCAACTTCCACTTGCACAGCCTACAAGGATGCAGACACGTCTTGTGCGTTTCTCTCTCTGTGCTTTCTGTGCTGACCTGCTTGCATGCATGCTTGCGTCATGTACTAAGCTGCCACTGTTTTCTTCTTTAGTCTGTGTTTAAGCTGCCCACCAAAAAGCAAGAGAAAGATAAGCCACGACAGATTGACCGCATGTTGGAGGAGCTCAAGAGGTGAGCTGCCCTTGGACCTGTGTTATCAGCATCACAGCTGTTTGTTTCCCTGTGGCACACTGTAGCACACTGCTTTGTAGCTAGCTGCTGTGTATCAGCAGCTTCCTGATCCACCATCAATGTACAGTTCCATGCTGGGCTGGCACACAGGATTATACTGTGTTGCTTTCCTGAACATGTTAGGTTCCTGTCTTACAGCTTCATGCATGCCACGCAGTGCACTCTTGTCCTAAGCGTCGCACATGTCGCATTACAGTACACTGTTGTTGTACCTCCTTGCACATGTGGCATCGCCTTCTGCGCGTCCTGCATGTCCATGTTGCGCTGCTTCACTTTCATGCCTTTCTGCTGCAGGGAGCAAGAGGAGCGGGAAGAACGGGAGCGTCTGCTACGTGAAGGCAAGCCACTACCACCGTCACTCATGCGTTCAGGGTCTTCAGCAGATGATAGGGACTATAATGACAGAGACAGGGACAGAAGCAGGAACTACTACAGTTATGATGAGGGGGACCCTTACTCAACAAACTTGTATGTGGGCAACATACATCCTGAGGTGGGTTCCTGTTGGACTTGTCAGTAAGCCGTGTAGCTGGCTCCTTGTCCTCAACATGCCGGCCTTGTCCTCCTTGCCCAGGTCGCCCTCCTTTGTCTCAGTGTCCTGCAAGTGCTCAACTACACTGGGTCATCATGAAGTTGGCATATCCAGGATGTTCGTGTGTCAGAGCTGGAGGCCATACAGGTGTATGGCTGTTGTGATGTGATTTTGTGCTGTGTTTTGTCCACATAGGTGAATGAAGCTCACCTTGCTCGTGAGTTTGGTCGCTTTGGTCCCATTGGCAGTGTGAAGATCATGTGGCCAAGAGATGAGGAGCAGAGGAGGAAGGGAAGGAACTGTGGCTTCGTGGCCTTCATGGTAGGGCTTTCTGGGCAGACAGCTCTGGGCAGTCAAGTGTACATGCTTGTACATGCATCTGGAAAACAGCAGGCTTGCCTCATTGAGTGTTCATTTGGCTGGAGTACTGGACGGCCTGTTGGCGCCTAAGCAAGTGGCGGTGTCAGCGCATGCTCAGCTGCTGAAGCATTGTTGTTCTCGAACATTCAGAAACGTGAAGATGCTGAGAAGGCCCTGAAGGCACTTGATGGTCTGGCCCTGCATGGAATGGAGATGCACATCGGCTGGGGCAAAGCAGTGCCACTGCCTCCTGTACCCCTGTACAGTGGTGTAGGTGTACCAACTGGCCCTTTGACAGGTATGTTGTTGTGTTGACAAGAAGTCTTTGCTGCCATACTGCACTGAGCTACACATTGTCAGTGCACAATGCTGCTGGGCCACAGCTTATGTGCATTTTGCTCCTGCATTCCTGGCCCTTTCAAGTCATGCAACAACAGTAGTGTGTTCAAGCTGCACTGCCCATACTACTTTTTGATTGTGGCTGGAACAGATACCTGTAATCTTCTTTGACCTCCTTGCTGCTGTGATTGTATCTGTCCTGCAGCTATCGTGCCGCCTGCTGTCACTCGTGAGCGGGGCAACCCGATCACTCTGGCCATTCAGTCTGCTCTCATGCCGGCACAGGGCATGTTTGCAAAGGAGAGCACACAGAGCAGAGCAGTAGTGAAGGGAGTGGGCAAGGAGGTTGAGGTGCGCTGCTGTCAGCATGAACTCAGGAAATACATGAGCACGTACCTTCACCAGCCTCTACCTGTTGGGTTGTTTGCCTCGCAAACGCAAGGTTCCAACGCTGTTCTTGGCACCAGCACACAACAGTCGCCGTTGGGTCATCATGAGATTCAAGCACCCTGCACATAGATCGCTGTCATTCTGCTGTGCCTGTACATAGGTCAAGATACCTGACAACCCCAAGCAGCGGTTTATCATTGACAGCATGGCCTTGTACGTGCTCAAGGATGGTTGTGAGTTTGAGCAGCTGATCATGATGGAGCAGCAGGGCCAACCAGAGTTCAGCTTTTTGTTTGAGCTGGAAAGTGATGAACATTTATACTACCGCTGGAGACTGTACTCATTGGCAGGTAAAGTGCCAATTGATCTATCTGACAACCTGCCAACATCCTGCAGGACTGTGTGGTCCTGCTGGCCTATTTTCTTTGATAGCTTCCTGCAGCATGCAAGTGACGGCTCGTAGAGACGCTCACCTGTATCTGCTAGACCAACCCATTCTTGTTCCTGTTGCTTGGCTCTGCAGAGGGTGACACACTGCGTACATGGCGTATTGACCCCTATATCATGGTTGAAGGAGGTCAAGCCTGGATTCCACCTCCGATGTTGGCAGCTGACCTGGCAGCCAGTAAGTTTCATTCATCACTGCTGTTGTCTGTGCCTGCTTGCGGATCAAGCTGCACTTGAGCTCAACGCGTGTTATAACTGGGAGCCTCAAAGAGTTGTCTGCCTCACCTGCTTGATTGGCACAGGAACTTGAAGCATATGTACTCCAACTGCTAGGATTATCAACGTAACAAACTTTCATTACTTACAAGCAGTACACTGCACCACTATTGCTGTACACCGAACGGTTTGATTCCTGCTGGTTTTGAGATCAACGCTTGCTTTGTGCTTCTGTAGGTAACAAGCGTCAAGAGAGCGTTCGTAGTCAAGCTGCTGTACTGCTGAGCGACCATGACCGTGATGCCTTTGAGGACATGTTGAGAGGGCTCACTGCAGAGAGGGAAACTATCGCAGAGGTATGTCCTGCACATTGGCAGCTGTCATATGTCTCTAGATATTGAGTGGACAGCTCTGTGTTGCTCGTAGCTGAGTTGTATAGCACAGCCAGTAGGCTGTGATGTTATTGCTGAGGACATTTGTAGGCTCTGCAGCCACCCAGAACTACAATCAAGCGACAAAGTAAGCACTGTTTGTTGGTCTGCAGGCCATGGTGTTTGCTCTTGAGCATGCTGACGCCGCCGCTGATGTGGTTGAGATCCTTGAAGAGGCTCTTACCCTGCCTGAGACACCAGCTGCTACCAAGTTGGCTCGGTTGTACCTGGTCAATGACATCCTTCACAACTCAACAGCACCAGTGCGCAATGCAAGCAGGTGAGGATGGCCAAGGGACCTTTTGCAGGGAGGCTGGCTTGATGTGTGATGCAGGCTGCAGTGTGTTACTGCATGTGCTGAGGGCTGCAGCCCGTACAGGGTGCTCATGCCTGCTTCATATCCGTGAAACTCTGTTGTATTCACTGGGACATCTGACCTGGCGCTTAGGCTCAAGTGTGTCTGTACCAGCTCACATAAGCTCTTGTGCCCTGTGATCATTATTGAGCAGTTCTCACCTTCTGGGGTTGGATGTCATCCTGTGCGTGGCATGCAGGTATCGTGCCCGCCTTGAGGCTGTCCTGCCAGAGGTGTTTGTGTCATTTAACGACACATACAGAGCTTCTGACAGCAGAATGGTGCAGGAAGCTCTCAAGCGTAATGTGCTGAGAATGTTGCGTGTGTGGAGGGAGAGGTTCATCTTCAATGATGACTACATCAACGGCTTGCAGGTACAGCAGTGAAATCGTTGCTGTGGAGGTCACCAACCCCTGCATGACCACATACTTGTCTCAGCATACTGTGTACTGAAGGTTACGTCCATGCTATCCTCGTCTGGAGTTTTGCAGGACACTTGCATATTGTGCAGTCTGCTTGTCCTGAGGCTGCTTGTATACTGTACTTGCTACACCTGCAGGCTACTGTGTTGGGTCACATTCCAACAATGGAGCAAGCAGAAGAGGAAGAGCTTATACAGCAGCAGGCACTGGCAGCAGAAGCAGCAAAAGCAGCAGCAGCTGCAGCCGCAAAGGCTGCTGCAGCACAGCAGGAGCCAGCCCCAGCTGAGCCTGCTGTGAGCAAACCCAAGAGCAGATGGGAGGAAGATGACGAAGAGGAACAGCAGCAACAGCAGCAGCAGTTCGGAGCTCAAGCAGAGACGACCAAGATTCAAGGTCCTACTGCACCCCGCATGGCGCAACTGCAGGGCGTGAACCCTCTGCTAGATGCTGAACTGTCAGCCTTAGCCAATGAGGAGTTGGAGCGGCGGTGCAGGGTCAATGGTCTAAGCAATAAAGGCAGCAGGGAGCTGTGTACTGAGCGACTACTGGCACTGGATCACTACCTCAACGGAGACCAGAGAGGGGCAGTAGCTAAGCCAGTTATGCTGGATAGTGCAGCTATAGCAGCTGCCGCCAAGGCAGCACAGGCAGCTGCAGCGCCTGTTGGTAGGGTTAGCAAGTGGGATACAGCTGCACCACCCAGTACTGCTACCCCTGCTGTTGTAGCTGCTGTAGGCCCTAGTGGAGGGCGCTGGAGCGATGCTGCTGCTGGTAGCGCAAGTCCTCCTGCTACATTAGCAGGTGAGCAACAACAGCAGCAGCATGTTGCTATACCGCAGCCAGCAGCTGCAGCAGCAAATCGTTGGCAGGAGGTCGATGAAGCAGCAGAGAAGGAGTCTGCTCCTCAGGGACCAGTCAGCAAGTGGTTGCTGGAAGAAGCAGCAGCAGCAGAGGCAGCCGCAGCAGCTGAGGCGCAGCGGAAGAAGGAAGAGGAGGATGCTGTGCGTGAAGCTGCTGCAGCTGTTGCCAGAGAAGCTGCTGCCAGGGCGGCTATCGCTGGCAGTGGAAGTGCAGCTGGTGGTGGTACTGCTGCACCTGCTACGCCTGAGGACGATGAGCGGAAGAAGCGGTTGCGGCAGGTGGGAATTGTTTTGTCTGGCACTGTTGGGATATCAGAATCGTGCTGCTGATCACCAGCAGACCTACTTCTGGTTGTGTCAATACAGCGGACAGTGCTGTGACTTGCCACTTGGTGACTCACCATCACTTGCGGGTTACTTCAGTGGCAGCGGCAGGTGACAGCCTGGCAGGTTAAAGGTTGCTTAGTGCTGGCCCTGCAATCGCAGCTGACAGCCACATGCAGTTGTATGCCCACCCGCATGTCCAAGTACAGGTTCAAAATTCCATCTGCTGATGCTTTGGAACCAACCTTGCTGGCTGTGCTGCTGCAGATTGAGGTCCAGGTGTTGGACTACCAGGATGAGCTGCAGGAGCAAGGAAACTCAGCAGCAGAGGCAGAGGCTGCAGCAGCAGAATTACGTCAGCAGCTGACAGCACATCTGGATGCAGAGTTGAGCAACATAGCAGCAGTTGTCAGCGCTGCTGCAGCGGAGCAGCAGCCACAGCAGCACAGCAGTAGAGGGGATCGAGACAGAGACAAGGATCGAGCGAGACGGGAGTCAGGGCGAGACAGGGACAGGGATGACAAGTCTAGGGGTGATAGGTCTGCTAGGAAACGCAGCAGAAGTAGAAGCCGCAGCAGGGGCTGCAGCAGCAGGGGCGATGAGAGGGACAAGGCTGATCGGGACACAAGCACTGGTGAGCAGCATCAAAGAACCACACTTAGGCGAGGCAGCAATGCAGGCAATAGCAGGGATAGAGACAGGGACAGCAGGGACAAGGATAGAGGAAGGGATAGGGACAGGAGCAAGCATAGCAGGCACAGCAACAGTAGGAGTCACAGCAGGGGCCGCAGCAGGAGTGCGAGCAGGGAGCGGCGGCGTAGAAGTCGGTCAAGGTCTAGGGACAGAGACAGGCGAGGTAGCAGCAAGGATCGTAGCAAACGGCACAGAGACAGGTGATGAGTGGGGTCAGTTCTGTTGGTGTAAAGTCATGCAGCAGCCAAACCTTTTGTGTCTCGCAGCATAATTGGAGAACTTACTGTCTGTATCGTTCTTTGCGCAAGTTGTCCTCCCTTCTGCTCCTTCCTTCCGTATCAAGGCGTGCGTATTGCCGAGGTTGACCGTCTGTCCACTCCATCACAGCAACTTGAAGATGCGATCGATGCCACATGTTTGTTTCATTACATTCACGAGGAACTTGTAATGTGCTCACAGCTCGCACACATCGCCCTGTGGACACCACCCGCGGTTTACGTTTAAACAACAGGCGACAGATTCAGTGTTACCGCCAGCTGGGCACCTGATTTCGGCATCTGAGGGTCTGTAGGGTCCCTGATACACTTCACAGGCACGACATGGCTCAAAATATGCACGAAATGATACGAAATGGGTCTGCAGCAGACCCCTGGATTTCGGGTAAACCCGAAATTTCGTGTCCAGCGGTAACACTGGACAGATTCAAGGCCGGGTACATGTGCTGCCAGCAACAGTACCAGTGCGCCACGCATACTGATAAGGCATAGCAGCTATTGCGCTGTGATCCTCGGACGCTGGCTTTCTGGGATATCACGGAGAGAGCAGTACTACAGGTTCAAGTCGCTGCAGCTTTACCTGTGACGGTGGTAACCAACCACGGCAATATTGTTCTCTTCAAGTCCAGCGTCGATTGTCAGCCAGTGCTGGTGGAAGGATACTCGAGCTCGCAGGCCTAGCATTGACTTGACCAGGTTCGAGGCTCCGCACATCGCTTGCAGCTCTCGTCATATCAGCAGAGTGAATACTATTTGAGCGTGTCAGGTAGATTTCAAGGGTCTGACAGCATCACATGTCATGTGGCTTTTTCACCATGTTGGTGCTTGCACGATTTCGGCATGTTCAGCGTAAGGTACGCGTACCAGTGCAGCAAAGAGTGCAGAGGAAAAAGGCGGATTGTCTCAATGTAATCCCACAAAAGAAGTGCCCTCAGTGCACTACCGTTTGACCTTGACCTGCTGAAGCTTGTGCTTTTCTTGACCGCAGGTGCTGACAACTTGCTGAGCAGTTTCAGATAAGACTTGCTGCACTATAGTGACCATGGCGCCATGGTCACCCTTCAGCACCGAAGCCCAGCTTTCGGCCTTCCCTTATGGCGAGTCGGCAGTGTAATGATTAGAGTAGTGCAGTACGTAGTTGGTCCCAGAATAGTGACTTGACGAGTACTGTGAGTTCAGCTCAGTTGCAGATTGTATGATTGTTTGATTTGATCATG